>WHVD01000388.1:0-23798 GCA_015178975.1 Hysterangium stoloniferum
TAAAATATCTGATCCATGGACTCGGTAAGGTCGCAATCCGCCGTTTGTGCATACTTTTATCTCAGACCTAAGCCTTTGAAATTCTCTTTTCGGGCAAAGCACTCGACGTGAGTTGTGACTAAGCCAGGTTGGTAGGATCATGACTGCCAAACCTCGATGGCGATGATCACAACTCTGGATATGGCACCCCGGCCGTCTGAGTACATGCCTCTATACACACAATTGCAGTAAGTGTTCATAGACTAGCAAGTAAGCAAAGACCATCTGTATCAAGCTCGAAATCAGGTCTCTAGATCTAGATAGAGGTGACCGTGAGCTTCGAATGCAATACTTTGATTTTGACATTTTATTTTCTATACCAATAGCCATTGCTAGGACGAGCAGAAAAATAACTGAGCAGAGGATATGCAACGATTAGTACAGCTTGTGAGATAAAACTTTGATTCACTTTCTTTTCGTTTTCCATATTTCGTGTATTTTTCTTGCGGGCCCGAGCATGCATACAGCACATTGACAATGGTCGACAATAATGCAGTATTGTCCGCTAATTGCTGTACGAACTAATAAGTCTAAATCCGATCCAGGTAAGCATACAACTTGATAATTAAAATTCAACAAGAATCATTCCAAAACCGCGAATGAACGCCAACCATCCCTCCAGCAGGGTGGTGATGGTATTCACATTTAGTCTTCATATGATATCGGGGATCATTAAAGCGCGGGGAGGGGGAAAACGAATACTTATCCGGACGGGAGGCTGTGAGAAGTGATCTGGGGAGTCAGGGATGTGGGGTATGGGTTGTGAGGTATTAAATATTAGCTATGATTAAAGCAAGACTGGAGTACGAGAACATGATTCCAGATGGACTGAAATAAGCGGCGAATTGATTGAATGCCGTGCAGGCATACATTTAGTTTTAATTACTTGCGCAGCTGTTTGGAAACAAAAGCGTGAGGAGTGGGATGTGTCTAGTCGGTATGAACGATATTCGAGAATATGGAAAATTTTTACTTTTGATACCATTCAAGCTGTCTCAAAGCTGTCTAATGGGTTATTTACATGTATGTACAGAGTTCTAAATTCTTGCAACGCAGAAAATGCCACAGCTCCATAATCTTTGGCTCACTGGCATGCAGCGCAGATTTGAGTCTGGTAAGCCAAAATAATCCATATTATTAACCAGGTCTAATTTGACACATTCCTTGAAATCCGTTGACTGCGGACTAGTACAAGCTGAGACTACATACAAGGCTAAAAGTTCATCCGGTTATCCCTGAATGCCCTAAATGAAACTAGCTCAAGTGGTAGGGACTCGAGGTAAGATATGGATACGTGGACAATAGAACAGATGAATCACGGGAAAAAAGTCAAACCATATCATAACCCATACAGGGAGCATTTCTGTTGGCACAGGTGCTTTTTTGATGCCATGGGAGCATTTCTGGTAGCACAAAAGTATTTTGTCATGGTGGGAGTATTTTTATGTACATACAGTGAGTATTTTTACATGCATGAAAGTATTTTTATATGCATGGGAGTATTTTTACATATGGAGGTTGTCCATAATCATTATAAGATCAAATGTTTACTAATAAAATCAATATTGCTACAAAACTTCATCTTTAAATAGTGGTATATATTCTGAGACTATTATATTGTTAACCACCAACCTTGAGAAATAATTCTCCATGTTACATTCTAAACAATTCAGAGTCAATTAATAGAACCTATTGTATGTATATTGTTTTCCAAGTTATGTAAATCCTTGCTAATACTTTTGTTGGTACTTTGTTTTTTAAAAGCTAAATTGTAGTTATTTTCCCAGTAAAATATGTGAGATATCATTGGAGATTTTTCATCCTATAACTTTCTTGATTAAATGAAACCACCTATATATTCTTGGTATGTTGAATCAAGTAGAAATCTGTTCAGATTGACAGACCCATGCCAATGTAATACATATGTATTCAGAGATGTCAATGACTGTTACGACTGGACAATCCCGCCGGACTCCAGGCACTAACCTGTACACCACCACACCTTACACGCACCAAATGTCTGTTTATAGGAATTCCCACCTGGACTCCGTACGTCAAGACTCGTTACATTCGACCTCATTACGACACATATCAGTCACCGGACTTCCCCCAGACTCCGTCTCTGTCTATGTCCATCTTCATCCCATGCATCAGTCACTGGACCCTGCTCAGAATCCCGTCACCGCTCTAATCGAGCCCCATTCCTGTTTTAGTCAAATGACCTGTCACGATTTGAACTCCGCTCCCACTCCGTTTCCCGTTATGAGTTATGCTTTGTCACAATTCGGACTCCGCTCCGTTCCGTTCACCAAACTTGGTGTTTATTATTCCCATTTTATGTTTTGTTAGTTTCGTTTTTGTCATTACTGGATTTGGTATATCATTCACTCCACGGTCTATATAAACTGGCAGATGTTGTACATACAATCCAGTCAGAAAATTAGCTTAGATTTCCCCCAGTAATCTAATCCATTTTCCGCTCTAAAACCTTGCTTGATTCACATCGCTCTCACTAGTTGGAGCCCACGGGCTCCGGTGCATCTATCTCTCTCAACTATCTCGACTCACGACCCATGACCTCCGACCTACAACCTATGACCCACGAACCCCGCCCAGACTCCCCAGGATTCCCGTCCGCCTGTTCGAAATTGGACAACACAATCTAGCGAGGGCGCAGCCTATAAGCTGAAGCCAAGTCCTACTGGATATCCCACGGGTTTCTCCAGAGACCCGCCCTGTGTGTGTATCCTAACAATGACATACAGTACATGTGCATGAAATGGACCATTTAAAAGGATATGCTTTTTAAAAGTCTTAATGTTTTAATCTACAAAACTTTTTCATAATCTATTTAGGTCCCGAAAGATGCTTTGTTTCATAATATACAAATAAGTTTTAAACATTCCCAAAGTTTGAAAACCCAAATTATGTTTGGAATCTAAATGACCTTTAGAGTATGTATATTAAAATTTGATATACTTAATAGTTTTCAGATATCCTCCTATGTTGAAGTCTAGATTGTCTAAAGGCTCAAGAAGGATGCAACACCAGAGTCTGTTGGGCTGTGTTAAGATCTAAACAAATGGGGGAAGGAGGTCAATGATGTGAAATGAGCTCATCAGAGGGCTGATGATAGAGATCATACTAGTTGGGAGGTCTGACTCTATAAACATAGTGGAGCTTGGCTTCAACTTATGTGTTGTGCCCTCACACAAATTGTTAGGATGCTCCAGTATTTCAAACAGAGCAGATAGTATGATAAAGGTGAAGGAACACTTAGCTCAATCAACTGGTGGGCCAAAATACTAAGAGTTGTAAGATCAGAGTTTATGGCTTGCCAGAAATGTCTTCAAGAGTATTGAGAAAGGAGGAGAGAGACTGAAAACTAGTAGAGGGTAATCTAAGTTGATTTTTGAACTGAGGAACTGTAGCATACATGAAAAGAACTTTATACTACTGTACATTGAGATGGATGACCAGAAGGCCAATCAAAGAAGTGAAGGGTTAAGTGGATCATAAGAAATAGAATGATAAGGTGGAGAGACTAAATGTAAAGTACTAAACAATACTAAAAGGATCTGAGGTGGCAAGTGAGATGTGTACAAGGGGGACAGTGATGGAAGAGTGAATGGGATGGAGATGGAATGGAAAGCTAAAGAGGCAAACTATAATGAAAACAAGTGTTAGGGGTGCCATGAGTGGTGATACTGTGGGTGGGAGTTCCAACAGTGAGAAAATGAAGTATATTGAGTCCAAAACAGGCTGCAGGGGTCAAAAATGACAGGGATCCTAACAGGTTGTCAGACATCTTATCTAGGAGCTAGAAGTATACCTTTTATTTAATATGTTCAAGTGAGTTGGAACGTACTTAACTGGGACATCCAGTTCTGCAAGACAAGTGCAGCTCAGCTTCAACTTATGTGTTGCACCCTCACATGAACAGTCTGGCTGCTCTGGTATTTCAAAACAAGCAAGTAGTATGTAATAGACTAAACATTAACACTTAGATAGATCAACTGGAAGGCCAGAATGCTAAAGGTTGGTGACATGAATTGAATTTCTCTCAATGATAGTTGAATAATAATCAAAGATCTTCTTCTCTGACAGAGTCCAAATAGAAGGACATGGCTTCAGCTTGTGTGCTGCACCCTCACAAAGTTACCATCAGTTGTCCTTAAGTTTCAAATGTATGAGAACTTATCTATTGGGAATCCAAACAGTGGATGAACTGTTGGACTCCCAGGTTGATTGAGGGCAGAGAGAGAGAGGATTGGATTTTCTGAGAGAGGAACTAAGAACTAGTAGAGTAACTTAATCAATATTCTGATTGTTCTGTAACTACTTTACAGTTCAGTATATATACAGAATTCTGGCATCTCACAGTACTAATGAGGAGACAAGGAAAGTACCTAAAATAGAACAAGAGCATAACTAATCAGGAATACAACAGGACTCAGAGAATACAAACTAGGATGAAAGACATAACATATTCAGACATATGGGGCATACCAATCAGGACATAAGGAAACAGCCTAAAAAGGGAATCCAGTATCTGATGGGTATCTGAGGATGAGGGGCAATGTCAGGTGGTTCAGAAGTCATATGGACTTCCTGTTAGGACTGGAAAATCTGCCAGGCTCTGGACCCCATCCTACATGTACCTGACTCTCTATACCAGGTTACAGCTAACCAGAGAACCCACTGGCATCTGGACCTGCCCTGTATGCACTGACTCTTATACCCACCAGGTCAAAGTTCACAACCAGACAACTTGCTGGGACCTGAATGTCAAACCTGTTAGAGTATGATGACGTACGATTAGTATTACATCATACCTCGTCTTGTGACTGCCTATTTCCATGACCCAGTTCACATGTGATTGTTATATATAGTTTAGTGTTCACTTAGTTCCGTGCTGTGCACACACGTTCGCTGCACAGACCAGTGCACAGACCATGTATTCTAGTATATAGTTACAGCCAGATGAGAGTAGGACCTCATCTGGATACCTAGTTATATCACCAGTCTTTAGTTCTACCCGCTCAACTCTAAGTGGCTTTCGCTCCTAGTATTGAGAGTCCTCATACTGTGATTCCCCAGGTATCCCAACATCGAACAAAACCTGGCTATGCCCAACCCTCTGCATCTCATGCACCAGTCATCGGAATACCCACTGGGACCTGTGTACGTCAACCTTGTCTATATCCAACCCTATCTTAAGTACCAGTTCACCAGACTCCCCAGACAACCCATCAGCTCTCTAATGGAGCCCCATTCCTATTATGGTCAAATGACCTGTCATGTTTCAGACCCCACTCCCATTCCATTCCATCCCCTAGCACCTAGTTTGGTGTTTACTTGTCTCATTTCATGACTACCTGTTTTGTCTTTAATTACTACTGGATTTGGTATTGCATACATTCCACAGTCCATATATCCTGGCAATGTTTGTACATACAATCTGGTCAGAAAATCGACTAAATTCTCCCCCAGTTACTTAACACATATTCAACTCCATCCCCACCTCTTGTCTCACACAATGCTATTGACCTCATCAGAGCCTGGGGGCTTTCTGACTGGTCTTTCAACCTATTGACCTCCAACCTATTGACCTCCAACCTATTGACCTAATCAACTACGACCGGAATTCCTGCTGGACTCTGGGCACTAACTTATATGCACCTGCACCCTATATGCACCAATTGTCAGTTTACTGGAATTGCCGCTGGACTCCGTATATCAGACTTGTTCACGTTTGACTTCGTTACTTCATGTATCAGTCACCAGAATACCCACCGGACTCCATCCCTGTCTATGTCTGACTCTGTCCCACACATCTGTCACCAGACCCCACTTGGAAAACCTGTCATCCCTCTAACTGAGCCCCATTCCCATTATAGTCAAATGACCTGTCACAATTCAGACTCCGCTCCCACTCTGCTCCTATTATGGTTTTATGACCTGTCATGATTCGGACTCCACTTCCGTTCCGTCCCATTCCTAACACCAAGTTTGGTGTTTACTTATCTTGTTTTATGTTTGTTAGTTTCATTTTCATTATTACTGGATTTGGTATGTCATTCATTCCACAGTCTATATAGTCTGGCAGATGTTGTACATACAATCCAGTCAGAAAATCAGCTTAGATTCTCCCCAGTAATCTGGTACATTTTCCACTCTAAACTCCTCTTAGAACTACACCACTCTCACTAGTCGGAGCCCATGGGCTCCGATGCATCTATCACTCAACTTCTGACTTATCTATCTCAACCCACGACCTCTCAACCCACGAACTCCACCCAGACTCCCCAGGATTCCCATCTGCCTGTTTGAAATTGCACAACATGATCTCACAAGGGTGCAGCCTATAAGCTGAAGCTAAGTCCTACCGGATTTCCCGCAGGTTTCCCCAGAAACTCTCTATGTACACACCCTTAACATCTGGCAGGTATTCCAGTAAACTGATAACTGGTGCGTGTAGGGGTGTGGGTGCATATAAGTTAGTGCCTGGAGTCTGGCAGGTTTTCTGGTCATAACAGTGGTTAACAATATATAGTCTCAGAGGATATATCACTATTTAAAGATGGAGTTTTGTAGAAATATAAATTTTACCAGTAAATATCTGATATTATAATGATTACAGGCAACCTCCTAAGTCCATTGGTGGTCATCCCCCAAGGAGGATAGTCACACTTCATTGAATATACAAAGTTTTATGGAAAAGTCCTCATATTTTTAAGTGAGACTATTTCCTTTGGCTATGACTATATGCTTTAGGAGTTTGTATTTCATTACCCCAAAATTTCATCTTTAAAACTTGTATACTCTTTTAAAATATGCACAAATGTCATGGTTAACCAAAATTACTTAGGTTATGACTTAATCTTTGGGATGAGATACATTCTCTAGTATCTCTGTGACTTTTAAAATGTCCACAAACATTATAGTTAACCAAAATTATTTGGATTATGACTTAATCTTTAGGATAAGATGTATTCTCTTGTATGTATATTATGCAAAATTTCAAATGTAGTTCATATAATTTAAATTTATTTGGTTTAGAAAGTTAACCAGAACTATCTGGCCAACCAATCCTTATTGTGGAATTTATCCCCAAAAGGATAATCCATATATGTTTGTTTGACTAATTTTTGTCAGATACAAGATAAATATTAATATTTCTTTATTCTCCAGAATGTCATCTGATAAACTGAATTTGATTAAATATTAATTTTACAATAAACAATATAAATATATATATACTTTAGTGGATAAATAACTTTTAAAATTTTGGGTTATCCTCCCAATGCTTTCCCCTGCCAACATTCACTATGCACAGCATCTCATCAGCTCTGGGAAGGCTGACACTGCTGTTGATGTGACCAAAGCCCTTAGGAATCTCACCAACCAGTCCATTTCTACCCAAACTGTGTGCACTCATCTCAAGATGGTTGGGATGAAGGCTGTGATGAAGAAAAAGCCCCTTCTTAGCAAGAAGCATAGGAAGGCAAGGATGGACTTTGCTATAGCACATCAGCATTGCACTGTTGAGGACTGGAAGAAGGTGGTGTGGTCTGATGAAACCAAAATCAACACGTCAGTGTCAGATGGGAGGAGGTGGGTCTGGAACAGACTGGGGAGGGCTTGAGTAACAGGCTGGTTCAGGGGACTCAGAAGTTTGGAGGAGGATCTGTGATGGTATGGGGGTGCATGCTGTGGGAAGGATCTGGGTATGCTTGCAAGATGGATTATCTCAAGATTATGGAGGAGGACCTTCAAGCCAGTGTCAACTATTATGGAAAATCTGTGGATGATATCATCTTCCAGCAAGATAATGATTCCAAGCATACTTGCAAGAAGGCCCAGACTGGGTTTCAAAATAATAATTTCAATGTCCTCCCATGGCCAGCACAGTCTCCAGACCTCAACCCCATTGAACACTTGTGGGATCATATCAAGAGGAGGCTGGGGGAGTATGAGGTTAAACCAAAAGGGATACTGGAGTTGTGGGAAAGGGTGGAGGAGTGGAACAAGATTGATGCAAAGGTGTGTCAGAATTTGATTGAGAGTATGCCTAGGAGGGCTGCAGCTGTGTTGAAGGCAAAGGGTGGCTATACCAAGTACTGAATATAAGTAGTTTTGTGGGTCAGAGTGGTCAGCAAAAAAATCCTTCACATGAGTCTCTTGTATATAAATATTTGTAATATTTCTATATTTGGACTTATGTAATGGCACCATACTTCCATAATCTAGATATGATAGAGCATATTCACAAATATTCTTGATATTTTTGCATTTTTATTCTTTGAGTTATCAGGGATATAAGTCTGAAGTACAAAACATGTGAAGGGTTTTTTGAGTCACTGTATATTTGCCTCACACTTTATTAATGGGATGAATTAATACTTCATCAAATGAGGCATCCATACTTGATATTGGTCAATATTGTTCAATTGATATTTGATTCATGTAACTAGTTAGGCAAGTATGTACAGTAACTTCCCAGGAGTATAAAGACATGGCATATGTGGGTAAGATATGATATGGTGTGATGTAGCCATTTAGACTTGGCAGTGGCAAGTGATATATGTATGTGAGATATGTGTGAGATAAGGCATGGGTAGAATGCATGAGCTTAATTCAACACTCCCCTTGGCTCAGCACACTCTTGCAGAGTTGCAACACAATACATTGCATATTTAGAAGCACTTTGGCCAATGGTTTTGTAAACATGTTGGTAATATTGTCGGTGGATGCAATGTGGTGAACTTCTATGCCTCCCTCTTCAACCCATTCACATATATAGTGATGTTGTATGTCAGTTTGTTTAACCCAATGTAGGCATACATTTATTACTTGCATAGCTGTTTGGAAACAAAAACATGAGGAGTTTGATGTGTCTAGTCAGTATTGAGTTACACTGCACTCTGATGAATGGTACTCAAGATATGGAATTTTTCTATTTTGATTCAAGCTGTCTCAACGCTGTCTTCAAGTGTCCTTGCCCTCCCCCACTATGACATCCCGTGTGACATCTCGTGACATATAGGAAGATCGATAAGATATTTCACAATCCAAGTATCCTCTATGTATGTACAAAAAATGATAATGTCTGGTAAGTACTACAAGTTTAGAAAAATGGAGATGAGTTCTGAGATATGTAGTAGGTAAGATTATGGATCTTGATGACAAAACGAGAGTCATGTGTATTTATTAGCAACTGCATTTCTTGTGCAATAAAACATGGCACTGTTTGTTGAGTCCTGAGATATGTAGGTAAGATTTCGAATCTTGATGACAGAACGAGAATAAGATATATTTCGCAATCCAAGTACCCTGTGTATGTACAAAAAGTGATAATGTGGCACCCTCATTCTGGTTGTTAATCTCATTCAGAATCGCTCTCGGGTTTGGAGTGCTGTTGTATGAACTGTTAACTGTCTGCTGCGGTGAAAATGGGCAGGCGGTGCAGAGTCTGCCTGTACTTTCTCGGAGCTGGGGCATTGATGCATGAGAGCCGGGTGGTGCTGGCAGGTTTAACTGAGAAATACATACATACTAGCTTGCTATGTATCTAAAAGAGATTGAAAAGGTCACTCATGGACGTTAGAGGGAGGGCATCGCAATGGAGAGGTAGGTGAGAGATGGTATGTGAGGCGACAGCTTCGTTGATTGTTTGTCACAGTTGACCTGGGAACGTGATGTTTTTTGTTTGTCACAGTCGACATGGGAATATGATGCCTTTTGAGGTAATGTCAGTTTTCAAATCACGTGCTTACTTCTTTTTTTATTTTATTTTATTTTTTTTAATACATTTATATACCGCATCGCATAACTAAGATACATAGCGGTTCCATAGCGTCATATAGAGCATAGCTGCTATAGTATCTACGAGAGAATCGAGAGGGAGCAGGCCGGATGCGTCGCAGCGAGTGGTGGTTGGTACGATGGTCGAATGAAGAGTGGAAATTTGTAAGGAAATGTCATAGGGTGTCAGCTCACTGACTTCCATGGAGTACCTATATGTATGTACAGAGTTGTAAATTCTCGCAACTGAGAAACCATCGCAGCACCATAACTCTTGGCTCACTGGCAAAGCCAGGAGGATTGACCAGGTCTAACTTGACACATTTCTTGAAATCCGTTGACTGTGGGGTAGTAAAAACTGCACACAAGGCTAGAAGCTCATCTGGTTACCCTAAATGACACTAGCTGGAATGATGGGACTGGAGGTAAGATATGGATCTTGAAGTGTTCGTGGGTGCTGTTCCGATACCGAATAACCTTCCATTTGTAGGTGACAACTAACTCATTGGAGACATGTTATCCATACGTACCTAGTAACCCACTTACTAATATCCCCAATATGGTTTGAATTAATTGCAGCTTGCATACCGATCTGAATCACGGGAAAAAAATGAAACCATATGATACCATAACAGAAGAATGAAAATGCCACTGTATACCTCCGCTTAGACATAACGATCCCAATGCTGGGCGTATCCCACTCCGACATCGGGAAGTACATGTGTCAAGAATGAATAGTAATCAGGAGTGCTAATCAAGCTAATCTACGGTTTTGTGATAGCAGTACTGCGAGCCTGGAGATGCACCATCCAGACAATGGTAGAATCCACACCTGGCTTGAAAGCTGCAGATGTTCAGCCTTTTACTCCATGCCATGAAAGTGTAAAATCACGGAATTTGGCTTGTGACATAGGAATTCACAACAGGGTGTAGGACTGAATGCTTAAGGTTCTCATAGCAGCTTTCACTCTGCATTGGATGAGTATACCTGACTATCCTACAGGAAAAAATGGGAATACAAGTAAATCGACCGGATTCAGATGTGTATTATCTACAACCACGGTGACGGGCCGATGGTGGCTGTGAATGGAAATAAAATGCTGAATTGAAGTGAGGTAGAAAATAGGCCAGACTGAAGAATGGTATGGATTGGGATTTAAGAATTGACAGGGCGAATTTGAATGATGGGGAATCAAATAAACCTTGGGATGCTGGTGTGGCGCTTTTGAGGATCGGCGTTGGAGAAGCTCCGAGCTTTGAATAAGTAGATTAGTGTTTAGATGGTCAGCCACGAGCCGTGTTGCGTTCCCATCTCCGCCTCTTGTACTAATCCCTTTTAAAATGACCTTAAAGTGGATCCAAGTTACCATTATATAGTTCACTGCCCACAAGCTCCAACGCAGGTAGCATGGATAATACCAGCTCCTCAATACACCCAGAGCCCATGGTAGTAACGTGAGTCCCACATCTTTCCTCTAGTATCCAACAGTGTTGGGCTGATGACCGATTATCACAAATAATAATAAAAAAAAGCCACGAATTTTTTGCGCATATCAACTACCGCAACAGACACATTATATATAGAGCAGATCCTTTCCTCCGATTTGCATATACGGCGGCAATAGTAGTAATGATGTATGATTAAGGTAAAATTTTACTGCAACTGTGCTGGGAATTAATAGATGATCCCTTTGTACGTTCAGTGTTGACTATTAACCACGAAGTGCGTGGACGTATTTTGAGACACGGCATTTCTCATATCACGTTTTACAGAGATCTGTATGGCAATGACGGTGGTCCCTGGGAAAATGCCTCTATCTTTTCGTGAGCTGTGACTTTCTCGACCTCATGTTCCTATATTGACGCTGGTTTAGATCCGTTATCTAGGACTCTTCATAGCTATTTTCGGCCTTTATGGTGACTAGGACCACTCTGATATCATTGTAATCCTTGTTATCTCAACAACTTTTCGCAGTGTGATATTCACACCAAGGGTATTGGGACTTTGCAATTTATGGCAACAAATTTTGGGATGGAATTTATAGGTGAAATCCCTAATGTTTAATGGATCCCTGAAGTCAAAGTGTGACTCCTTAATCCAGCACAGTTCTTCAAAGATGGTTATCATGTTATGCTGAGTAAAAGCAGTTTGACCATTGTTGATCTACAGTGGGGGACAAAACTGTTCCAATGAATTTTTATATGTCAAAGAATGTTGAATAACCCAATGAGTACTTGACCAATTGACCTGAAATTCTTAATTTAGGTAGTCATATATGTTGGCTATATGTATACCCTAAGAATTCTATGACATAAGCATTATTTGTCATCAAACTATAAATCAAATACTAATGCAATCTCATTGGAACAGTTTTGTCCCTGTCACATGATTAGCACATAACCTTATTGATTATCCACAAATAAATGCATGCCCTGCATTAGACCCTCCCACGTATCCCAACCCACTGCATTCACATCCCACCTTTTCTCCACTGACCGTTAGGGTAGTTCTCTCCCCAACCGCTATGTATCTTCATTATGCGATGCAGTATATAAATGTATTAAAATATATATATATATATATAAATAAAATAAAATCATGTGACCTGTTCAAATTGTGTATATATACAACTGTTCACTTCTCCAAGTGATAGCATCCCAACAACCTATCAGTTTACATCATGAGAGCTCTCACTCCTGCTCAACTTGATCATGTTCTTACTCTACTTGACAAGGGCAAGTCTGCATATGAAGTTGTTGGAAACTACTAGGCCAATGTTGGCTTAGTGGTCTCCAACATAAAGTAAACTCTGATACTCTGAAGACCCCACAATGTCATGAGTTCAAATCCCTGCCCATACCAATAGTTTCAAGCCCAAAATAAGTGGCAAAAATAACTTATAAGTGGCATTAAGAGGGATAAACATTACTTAATATCTATGTTCTATTGGGACACCCACCAGGTCAGCAAATTTTGTCCACTTCTGGTGCAAGACTTTGCCAGTTACAAGAATACCATCTGCCATCACCTTTGACACCCAAAGCTCTATCATTTCTGTAACCTCTGGATGCTGTGTTTGATGAGCCCGTTTTGTTGTGTTGACACCATCTGTTATGACCGTGTCGCAACCCAACAGTCCCCGAGGTTATCGCCACCTATCAACGATTCAAGTCATTGCTCAAGTCCTCACATCGGAAACCATCAGTTTCCTGACACTGACGTATGCTTTCATGGTGATCAAACTCCATTTATGCCCCTGTCAAAATATACTCATACTATCTGGTTAAACTCTGATACATCCCTTTCCATTACGATGATCCATTCTACTCTATGTTTCACACATGTCTAAAAATACTTGTAACTCTTGGACTCTTTCCTTTTCTCATAATCCCGCTCTCGGTTAATGTACAGCCTCTGAACTAATCGTAACCTTCCCGTTCCTAGTCAAGCTTATTTGTCAATACCGCTTTCTGCTCTTCTCCTAGTTAGTGTTTTTTAGACGCCTGATATTTGTATATGAACCTGCTGTAGTTGTAGTTACTAGGCAATCAGAATATCAACTCAGAATACCCTCTTATGCCTATAGAAATCTCATACTAAGTATTCCACTATCCACCTTCACATGTGCTCGCCCCCTCTCGGTCCCTGACTCCTTGGCCCGACACTCGACTTATCCCTCGATTCCGATCGGTAGTTTTACCGAGAGGTATTCATTAGGACTAGTCTTCACCCGCCCGAAATTTAAGGACACCCGACGGATAACTGCGAGGGCACAGCACATAAGCTGAAGCCAAGTCCTTCTGATCGGTCCCCATCGGTCCACCGACATTAGTCAGTTTTCAGTTCTTAACACCATCACCATGTCCCCATTCTTCATGCCACTTTGCTTCATCCTTTACCCAGGTGGAGACAAGTGGCTGCTTTATTCTCAGGTTAGGATAAATTGGGTCAAAATGTTTTGCCATTTTTGACTGATTCCTGCCATTCACGTGATACCAATCCAAGATTTCAATTCGCTGTGAAAGTGTCGCATTTTCCTTTTTGGTGAACACTGGTACAGGAACATGAGAGGCCTTCTCAGCCTGTTTTTTGGGCTTGTATTCCGGGCCTTATGGATAGTTATTACCACCATGAATGAAATCATCAGTATCCACATACGTTTCCACTTGCTTCCTATCACTTTGCTGAGGTCCTCAGCCATCTCCCGTAATTTTCGGACAACACCCTTCTGCTCATTGTCAAGTCTCCCCAAACCTCTCTCATAGTCCAAAGCTTCCTCCAGAGTCTCCAAAACCCGCTGCTTGTCCACCAGATTGGCTTTGTGATCCAGCCATCTCTCATCTTGCCATGAAATTGACTTCTTCTCAGCTAGCTGTGCCTGGAGCCTCTCTTTCTTGGCTTTGACTTGATTCTGCACAATTTTCAGCCCCTTTTTCAGGACCTCAATGGGCTTCACTGGCATGGCCTGGCTGGGGCTCAAGGACTCTAGAGAGATGAACTTTTCATTTTACATCAAAGGTGGATTGGTACTGCTTCAATCATGTATGTAAATGTACCAACAATATAGTAAAAATGTATGGATTTTGTCTCAGAAGGGTCATGGGTTATGGGGTATCAGGGGTATGGGATAAGAGAGGTTCGACTGTATATATTATTATAATAAAATAGTATTATATTTATAATTAACTAAAATAAATATAATAACTATATAATAGTATCGAACTGGGAGACAGACGGCTACTTAGTATGTGACATGATATGTGAAATGCACACCCAGCATGACATGTGGGAAAATACTGTCACATACAGAAAGACAGAAGAGATACAAACTAATTTGAGATAAAACTAAAGAGTAAGTATGTACATGGCTATGGAAGACTATATACTGTAGATGTTCCAGTAATTGTACTACAAATCTAGAAGGATAATAAGACAGATTAGGATGAAGATTCTGAGATGGGAATACAACAAGAACAATAAACAAGCGAATGAATAACTGTTAACCTGTCAGTTACCAAATACGGAACAAGGATGAGGTTTGGAAGTATGGGAATGGAAGTCTGACTGGGAGTCTGACCAGAAGTCTGACTGGGAGTCTGACCAGAAGTCTGACTGGGAGTCTGACCAGAAGTCTGACTGGGAGTCTGACCAGAAGTCTGACTGGGAGTCTGACCAGAAGTCTGACTGGGAGTCTGACCAGGAGTCTGACTGGAAGTCACCTACTGAAGGGCAGAGTCCGATGAGTTCTGGGTCATAACAGGAGGTGTCTAAAATGAGGGCAGAATACCAGAATGGGATTTGCCTTGAAAAGATGAGGGTTGGGTTCCAGTGGATTCCAGATCTTGATACTGGTCCAGAAGATGGTTTGGACCCAGAGATAATATCCGGTAAATACTCCGAAGAGTTTCTGGGAATGGATCTTCACACATTTACACCACATCTGTGTGTCACTGCAGCAAGCAGTTTATTGCCACCTCTAGTTGAGCTTCTGGCACTAATCAGGATTCCCTGTCACCTCTAGTTGAGCATCTGACAATAGTCCTACCCCCTGGTCACCTATAATGTATTTAGGGGTTTCTCTCTTAGATAGCTCAATATATGCGATAGTGTCACAGAGCTTCAACAATAAAACAAGAAAAGGTCCAGTAATACAAATACTGATAGATTAATTAGTTGTGCTATTAAGCTTAAACAACTAAAATCAATGCTTATTTTGATTATTGAAAGGTTCAATAGAACTGTGTATGACTCTTTTAGCAAATAAACAGATATTCCTTGAGAATAGGGGGTGGAAGCTGAATATATGTGCAGTAACTTGGCAGAGACTTGATATAAAGCTTCAGTTTCTTGTATGCTTATTTGTAACTATTAATAGAATTTAACAAGGTGTTAAATAATTTTTTAACAGAGACAATAATTTGTATCAGATTAATTGAGTGCTTGTACTTGATTAATTCAATAAACTTAGTTCCTTTCTTATCTAATGAAATGGGACATTACAAGTTTATAGGGCTTGAACCAATCCCTCTGAGGTCATATGACAATGTCCAGATGTACAATGCAGTCTTTACTCACCATAACATGGCTATTGTAGATAAACTCACTTTTGAGGTGTTTATATCCTTCAGAAAAAGGTTAGATGAATACCCAGTTGAAGAGAGAGTTGAAAGAGTTGAAGAAGTTCCAACATATTCTAGTTGGTGGAAGGGACTACTTTCTTATTTCTGTGTTTGTTATTTCTAACTGTCATTAGCATTTGGCTGCCAATTTTAAAAGTTATATAATTGTTAATACAATTTCAGAAAAAAAGTGGAATATTTTGATACAATATAATAAAAATATTACATGAGGTAAAATGAAAATACATGTATTCAATAACTAATTATAAGTATTTTGTGAATACAATCTCCATATTCTAAAATGACAGAAATTATGAAATCATTTGCCAAAAAAGTTTATCTTTGTATAATAAATATTGGAAAATCACCTGACATAAGTAAAAGAAAACAGAAATGTAAAAAAAGAAAAGATTATGAAAATAGAGAAGAAGGTAAAAAGATTTTACATAACTTAAAAAAACTTAAGTTTATATGGTGATGATAATGTGATATAAATTTTATATTGTTCTAAATACTTTTAAAAGTTAATGTAGGAGGATAGTCACAATTCATTGAATACACAAAATTTTATGAAAAACTCCTCATATTTTTAAGTGAGACTATTTCTCCTGGCTATGACTACATGTTTTAGGGATTTATATTTCATTAACCCAAAATTTCATCTTTAAGACTTGTACACTCCCTTAAAATATGCACAAATGTCATGGTTATACAAGATTATCTGGGTTGTTACCTAATCTTTGGGATAAAATGCATTCTCTAGTATCTCCATGACTTTTGAAATGTCCACAAACATTATAGTTAACCAAAATTACTCGGGTTATGACTTAATCTTTTGGATAAGATGGATTCTCTTGTATATTATGCAAACTTTCAAATATAGTTCATATAATTTAAATTTATTTGGTTTAGAAAGTTAACCAGAACTATCTGGCCAACCAATCCATGTTGTGGAATTTATCCCCAAAAGGATAATCTATATATGTTTGTTTGACTAACTTTTGTCAGATACAAGATAAATATTAATATTCCCTTATTCTCCAGAATATTATCTGATAGGTGAATTTGTTTAAATATTAATTTTACAACAAACAATATAAATATATATACTTTAGTGGATAAATAACTTTTAAAGTTTTCAGTTATCCTCCTTGAAGGAGATATTAACATATTCCCAGAATTTTTAGATTGGAATTCCACAGAGAGTTACAATGACTACTATGCAAGTGTTGAGTGCCAATTCGGAACTTTTCTCCACAATCACCCAATCCTCGAGCATTTACAAATTAGCACTGATGATGACTGCTCACAGTGTATCCTGCCACAAACCATACCTCAACTTCATTCCCTAATCCTTGATGGATTTGTTTCTCTGCTGTGCCACTCAGAAACTGGCTCCCTTTGGATATTGCTCAGCATATACGGTACTTGGAATGTTTGATCTTGGCAGAATCCTTATCTACCCTCCAAGCAAGGGTGTCCTTATGTGTCTTCAACGTCATTGATATGGACTTTGAGATATTTCAACACTTTGTGGAGGCTATCCCACAAATTCAACAGCTTCGTATCCCCTACCAGTGTTGATATGATGGGAACAGTGCCCCTTTTAAAGTCATACGTCCACCTCGACATATTGACCTCATGTATAATAAGATTAACATCAATGTTACAGCATCCCTTTCAGAACACATTAATCAGGGGTCTCTTTGATTTGAAAGATCTTGTTCAGTTGGAGGGAGATTTTGTGATCGAGGGGAGAGATCTGCTTGAACAACAAGCTTTCATCAGGAGAATAATGGGACATAAATACCTGCTGTACCTTGACTCTTTCACCCGAGAACAATGGGACTTGTTGTTACGACTGTGTCGCAACCCTTCGCATGCCGATGGTCCCCGATGGTACATTGTAGTTATACGTCTTCAACAAGACGAGATCTCGGAAGCCGTCGGACCCCCGACGCTGACGTATGCCTTCCGGTCAATCAAACCTGACTACGCCTTTCTGTCTGGTTATGCTTTGATACGTCCTTTTCATTATGTTGATCTGTCCCATCCTATGTTTCACATATGTCTATCTATATTTGTAGTCCTCGAATTATTTCCTTTTATCGTAATTTCCATTCTCGGTTATCATCGGCCTCCGAACTAATCATAAACTTCCCGTTCCTAGTCAAGCTTAATGCTAATACCGTTTTCCGCCCTTCTCCCCATTAGTATTTTCTAGACGCCTGTTACTTGTATATGAACCCACTGTAGTTGTAGTTACCAGGCAATCAGAATATCAACTCAGAATACCCTCATATGTCTGCAACAGTCTCATACTAAGAATTCCCTTATCCGCCTTTGCGTGCGCTCCCCCACTCTTGGCCCCGACCCCTTGGCCCGACACTTGACTTGTCCTTCGGTTCCAATCGGTATCTCGCCGAAAGGTTCTTCTTAGGATTAGTCTTCGCCCGTCCAAAATCTAAGGACAACCTACGGATATTTGCGAGGGCGCAGCACATAAGCTGAAGCCAAGTCCTTCCGATTGGTCCCCGTCGGCCACCGACATTAGTCAGTTTTTAGTTCTTAACACTTGTTGCTTAAGCAGGCCACCCTCAGTCAGAGAGAACTTTGATGTTCAGTTACCCTGTGTCAGTGTCCCAGACATACAAAAATCTGGAGAGTTCTTCATTACCGGCAGTTGGGATTAATTTCTAAGCTTAATCATCATCCATATCTATGCCAATCTGAATGTACTATGCAAACGAGTTTGTTGAAAGCAATAAATTGATTTTAAGGCAATTCTTGACTCTTGGGCAGCTTAGTTGTGCATTTGTTCACGGTTCTTATCACATTGTTGGCCCCTGTGAGGTGAATTAAAATGTCTGATCCACGTACTCAGTCATCACAATCCGCCATGTGCAGCACCAGTCTTCCTACATTCACCAGGAAAAACCCCAGATCTGCAAGATTATTGAATCCTTTGTCAAGGCTGAGAACCTGCCAATTGCACATCAGATCCTTAACCGAGTCATAGTCAGGCAAGGATCCACAAACACTGAACCCTCAGATCAATCCTAACCAAATTTTAACCAGTTAAGGATCCAATGTGTGTCTGGTGGAGTTTATATCACTCAGCCTCACAAAGGATCCTTCGACCTTTTGGATCCATGCCTCTTTCTGGTGTTACAAGTCAGGTTTGGCACTACAGTGACATAACAATATCCATCATGACGTTCAACTGAGACCAAGCAATTAATTGTATATGGCATACCCTGAGGGCACCCAATGCCCTTTTTCTAATGACACTTCTGCAGGGAACCCTTTTTGGAGCACTGCAAAATCCTTCCCAAGGAGATAAACTTTAATAATAAAAGAATTTTATTGTGCATTAAATCTTAAAATAGACATTTTGGGTCAGCAAGAGTAGAACTAAAGGTAACCTTTCAGTTGAGTTTAGTTTGTAAGTAAATATCACATTTGGTTTAATGTTAAAACAGATTTAGTAATTGGGTTTTAGTGTACATAAAATATTAGCTATTTAGAAAGTGAATTTAAGGTACAAAATGTTTCCCACATTTAGAAGTTTGTGCACTACATGCACAGAGTGTGATGAATTTTGTACTATCATAGATCCATTTACTAAATAGCCAATTTTAATGGACTCTAAAATCTGATTACCAAGTTTATTTTTTAACATTAAGACTAGATATGATATTCACTTACAAACTAAATTCAACTTAAAGGCTACCTTTAGTTCCACTCTTGTGTGACCTGATGACCATGTCCCACCAACTCATGCTCAAGCTGTTTCATTTTTGGGCTATACTCTTCTGCTTATTAGATGTTGACAGTTTATAGAAAACAGACAGGGATTATTTAATATTACTAACCTACTGTAATGTACTACATAGCTGAGGATATTTGAAAAAAGAGCACAAGACCATGTACATACTCAATGGCGTGCTGTTAGGGGCATGCATGGAGCTTATCAGAGGGTTTCTGGAGAAACTGGGGGGAAAGCCAGTAGGACTTGGCTTCAGCTTATAGACTGCACACTTGCGAGATTGTGTTGTCCAATTTCAGATGGGTGGACAGGAATCCTGGGAGTCCAGGAGTGGTTGGTGGCTAGAGAGGTCAGGGAGTCGACTGCAGGAATCCCATGGAGATTGAGGGGTTGGGCAGTGATGAGTTGGAGGTTGAGTATTAGATAGGTTGGAGCCCATGGGCCCCAATGAGGTAAATAGCGGTGTGTTTCAAAGAGGAGTTAGAGTGGAAAATGTACTGAGATTACTGGGGAGAATCTAAGCTGATTTCCTGACTGGATTGTATGTACAACATATGCCAGACTATATAGACTGTGGAATGTAGTGTATGTCATACTAAATCCAGTAATAATGAAATCCAAACTAGTAAACAAGTAAACACCAAATTTGGTGTTAGGAATGGGACAGAGCGGAGTGGAGTCCAAATCATGACAGGTTGTTAGACCATAATGGGAATGGGGCAGGAGTGGAGTCTGAAATGTGACAGGTCATTTGACCATAAGGGAATGGGGCTCAGTCAGAGAGCTGTCAGGTTTTCTGAGAGGAGTCCAGTGACTGGTGTGTGGGACAGGGTCAGAGATAAACAGGTGTGGGTCCCAGCAGGTATTCCAGTGACTGATACATGAAGTGACAAAGGTTGAGCACAGACAGGTCTGACGTCTGGAGTCTGGCAGGTATTCTGGTAAACTGATAACTGGTGTGTATAGGGTGCAGGTGCATATAAGTTAGTGCCTGGAGCCCAGCAGGTTTTCCGGTCATAACACTTGCACCCTATATGAATAGATTCCAACATGCCCACTTTGCATATTGTTGAGGTGATATGACAGATCCATGCTCACCAAATGAAAAATAAGTACTTTTAACACAAAAAAATGCACTCACTTGACACAAAACCCATCTGAAAAATAAAACATACATCTGGTACAATTTGGTGTCAAATTGAACCTTGGAGCACCCCTGGCTCCTAGAGCACATTCCCCCAACCTCCCAGACCACAAATACTGGACCTCAGAGCTTTTCTCACAACTCCTAGTCTGCATGATTAAATCAGAAGTGAAATACAAAAATACTCTCCACTGTACTAGCAGTGAGAGCCTCTGTATTTTTGGTGGGTGTTCCACTTGATGAAAAATTGACTGGCTTCAGTGCAGGAAATATGCAATGTGACCTTCATTATTGCACCTATACATATGTTAAGTTGCATGCAGGGCTTAGCAGAGGGTTTCCAGAGAAACCTGCAGGTATTCCAGTAGGACTTGGCTTCAGCTTATAGACTGTGCCCTCATGAGATCATAGCATCCAATTTCAAACAGGCAGATGGGAAACCCAGGGAGTCTGGGTGTAGTTGATAGGTCAGGGGTTGATAGATTGAGAGACCAGTTGGGAAGCCCACACAGTCTGACAAGGTTGAGGGGTCAGATGGTGATGGGTCAGAGGTCAAGTGATAGATAGGTCAGATTGTGGGCTCTGATGAGGTAAATAGCAGTGTGTTTCAAAGAGAGGAATAGAGTGGAAAATATACTGAGATTACTGGGGAGATCTAAGCAATTTTCTGACTGGATTGTATGTACAACATCTGCCAGACTATATAGACTGTGGAATGTATGGAGGATATCTGAAAACTATTAAGTATACCAAATTCTAATATACTCTAAAGGTCATTTAAACATCTGGGATGTGATTCAAACATAATTTGGTTTTTAAAACTTTTTGAAAGTTTTAAACTCTCTCATACATTACAAACTAAAGAATCTTTCTGGACATGAGTAGAGTAGTTTGAAACGCTAATACTTTTAAAAAATAGATACCTTTAGATAGTCCATTCCATGCATATGTATATCATTGGCACCTCTAAATACATATGTATTACTTTGGAATGGATCTGTCAATCTGAACAGATTTCTACTTGATTCAACATACCCAGAATATATAGGGGGTTTTACTTAATAAAGACAGCTGTGGTATGAAAAATTTCCAATAATATTTTACATATTTTACATGGAAATAACTACATTACAACTTTTAAAAAAACAAAGTACTAATAAAAGTATTCATAGGCATCTGTAAAAGGAAGGAGATTATATTCAATGAAATTCGTTAAATAACTATGGGTTGTTGTGAGGTATCAGCTTTATCGCATAAAGTGCTCTTAATTTTCTTTGAATTATTTAATATTCTCTCGAATTTATTGTATTTTTATTATATTCTATTGTGAAATATAAGGCCTAGTTCCTTTTAACTTCACATAATAATAGCATATATGAGCTCATATAATGCTATTATATTTTAGTTAATTTATTATAATTTTAACTAATTATTTATATTTTATTTACTTAGTTATTGCTTTCTGGCACATTGTTTGCTCTGTAAGGTATCCAGCTATTGTTACGACCCGTTCCCAGATGTTCAATATCCAACTCCCGATCTCTGACTACGGAACATCATAGTTACTGTATCTTCCGCATTCTTCCCTTGTTCCACATTTGGTAATTTGTCCGTTGACAAGTATTCACTCGTTTGTCTATTATATTCCCATTTCAGAATATTGTCTCCCTGATATGTCTTATTGTATTTCCATTTTAAGAATACTTCCATTTCCGTCTTAATGGTCTCAGTTGTAGTACAATAACCAGAAGACTTATATTAGTTTCTGCGAATTTGTACTTTACCTTAGATCTGATATCGACTTAGTTTCTTCCGTCTTTCTGTACGCTCGATATTCGGAACTCTTTGGAACTCTGAATATCTGTATCTTCCATTGTAAGTCTCACCTCTGAAATTAAGGACTTTGAGCGTTTGCGTAGAGGTGCAGCACATAAGCTGAAGCCAATGTCCTGACCCTATCCGACAGTTCCCGACTTTCTGGTGACTTTCCGATAGTTCCGGAATACGTTCCTGACATGGCACTTAACAGCTATTTACTCTCTCAAATAATTAACAAACATTGACACGGCAAGGGATTCAAGAAATAAACAAATAAAGGTCCAGTAATTTAAATACTGATAGATTAATTAGCTGCACTATTAAGCTTAAACAACTAAAGTCAATATTTGTTTGGTCTCTTGACAAATTCAGATGAACTTGTAGTGACATGCTCTACGAAAGTTAAGTTCTCCTTGAGAATAAAGGTTCGGGAGCTGAATGTATGCGCAATAAGTTGGCGGAAACTTGTTGTAAGCCTTCGCTTTCTTGTAGCCTTTTAGTTTACTATTTATAAGGATTTAACAAGCTGTTAAATAATTTATAAATAGAGAGATTGTCCGAGAGTTGAATATCCAAGTGTTTGTTTAAAGATCGATTAACTGTGCTGTTAAAATGGGCTCTTGAATAACCTAAATGGGCAGGGATTTCAGTAATAAGAATTTAGATTTACTTAAGTGATTAGTAAGCCTAAAGGTTTCCAGGAAGCTGAGGGAACTTAGATGAATTAGCTAAGTTCAAAAGTTCTGACAAAGAGTTCAAGATGCTGCAAGTGTAGGTGCTTGCAGTTAGTATATCAGACTAAGGCTATTTTTGTCCTTAGGATGATTAGATAAGCTTATGAGCTGGTGCTGTTGATAGTAGTAAAGTAAAGTAAATTTTATTCAAGATTTTAGGCCTCCTTTTATACATGTAGAGAGTTTTGCTTAATAATATCTAAATAACTAATTAGGAAACTTTTAGAAGCTTCTAAAAAGTTTCCATAATTCCACTATGATATCATATTGCTCACCTGACTTGAAGATCCAAGCCAGTCGAGTCAGAAAAGAAGTCCGAGATGGCCGAAAGTGGAGGCAAATAGGCCAGATGGCCGATTCGGAAATA
>WHVD01000389.1:0-23500 GCA_015178975.1 Hysterangium stoloniferum
TTTCTGTGTGGACCCTGAATAGAAGTATACCCCTTTCTATTTCTTTTTTAATAAAAAGAATGACAAGTGAAAGAGCTGGAGGATCACAGAGCCCAACTCAGCTGCATGACATATCAGCAGAAGGATAGAAAGAAAAGGTTCTCTTCCTGATGGTTGCATGAACACCAATTTTTGTTTCGAACCACCTTTTCGATATGCATGGAAATCTTCAGATGAATAGAACAGGCCCATGTTGTACATACTTCACAACCTTTTTCTTTTTCAGTTTATATATTATAATTAATGTATTATTTTCTGCATTTTCAGTTGTCATAACACTATGTGTTGACTCTCGATGTTTAAAGCTCATCTTGGCTAACAGTACCTTTGGATGCCGGGCCTTTTGTTGGAATTGGTGATGAAACCACCCCTTTCCTAGGGGTGGTTCACCCATTTCCTCACTTTTTCATAGGAGGATGCTAATTGTGGACCATGTTTTCTGAGGTTAATACATGCCAGAACCAGTGTACACTTAAACTAGCATCCTACCTATCAGGTCAGAAGGTGATTCACTAACTGACACATTGATTGACAAACAAGTACTATTATTACAAGTCCATTACCCACTTGTAGATTGTGTATTACAATAAGCCAACTCATACTATTTTTAATACCTTTTCCAGTGACTTAGTAGACCAGTGTTAATTGGCAATTTTAAAGCAGTCTCTCACAAAAATGGAGAAGACTGATGAACCTTGCAACGGGTGTATTTCCATTCTTGTGACATGCTGCTTGTCTAATATCTCATGTTTTCCCATGGTCTGAATACGAGGTAGAACCTAGTCACCTTGATGATTCCGAAGAGCTACTCCATTGATCTCGCCTGCTGCTTCTGAAGAATCTCAACGGATCGAAATCTCCAAAGTCTTTTTTCAAGGATACACTTCAGAGACTATGGGCGTGTAAGAGAGAAGGTCACGGCTCTGTTTTCACAGATAGGTCGTGACGAGCATGTAACCGATCAACAAGGACGCGCTTGATTCATGGGTTCAGCAACTGGTATGTTAATCCTTTGTTCCGAGCATCGACTCCAATGTGTCGGACTTTTTTTCGTTTAGTACGAGGTTTTCCAACTTGCCTAGAGTCACGCAAGGCTTGCTGGATTCATCAGGAATTGAGCAGCCATGCCGACTTTGAGAGAGACGACATGAATAGGTGGGTGGAACCCGTAGATGTTTTTGTTACGTTTGACATTAATTGGGTTGACTAATGCTATCTTCTTCGCTTCGTTTTATTTACAGGACAATTACAAACGACTCAACGATATCGTTTCGCTATGGCCCGGGCCGCCAAAAAGAACCCAAAGCCCAAAAGGTGCCTGTCCAAGAACTGGAAATCAATCCATTGTCTCTTTCTGCACCGCTGCACTGCACTGCCTACTCTACATTCGTGCTGGTTTGAATCTACTTCTACACTTTTTCCTTTTGTCTCCCCCGTCAGACCCAGTATTTGTACCTCGTCGCCCAGGGTCCTCATGAGCTGGTTTTGACTGCGCATAGTAAGCGGGACCCAGACTCTCTTTTCATTCCAGTGGCGAACACCCGCTGCAGGCCACAACGACAGTCCGGTGCGGACCAATCAATGGTTCGATGAGTGGAAAGAGGGCGTCTGTTATCGTAGAAAATCGCGATGAAAACCTGCCGAGAAGATCAATTCTACGGGAAAGACGTTGAGGTTGATGGTTGTGCCTATAAGCATGTGGGTAGAGTCGATTGATGCTTTTTCTTTCATTCTTGGCTTTAGCTGGGTAGACTGACACATCGATTCGCTTTTTCCTCTTTACAGGACAACCCAAGAGCGCATGAATAGTCTCTTGGTTAGAGTTGAGGTCAATAAGCACGAAAAAAGACAGAGAACATGAAAGGTTTGTACAAGAACGTAAATTCAAACCGTTATCCCCATCTCCAATTCCCGCTGTACTGACCACTGTACCTTTTTGGCGGTCTAATGCCAACCCTGGGCCATTACTTTCCGTCCTATCCTCTCTGCTGGGAACCGAAAACATGCACGGCGTATCCCGATAACACTAGGGGCGACGACAGCCTTACCTCTAAGCCCCCCAAAAGCAACCAACATCAAAAGCGATTTATGATGACTGCAGTGTTGACAAAGGTGATGAAGTACGGTTCTTAGTTTGAGTTGACACATCAATCGTTTGGCTGGAGGATCCCCTTAGCTTGACGTCCGGATGTGAACAAAAATTAATAGTTCTTCTACGATCCACTTAAGGAGTGAGTTATTCTCATATCTGTCGCCTTCGGCTTTGATATTCATAGTCATTTATTTCATTACAAGCAGGTGCTGTGAATTGAAGTGGTAGATCAGTCCCAACATTGCCTCGCCTCATCGTGAACCCATAATGTTTATCCTTCGTTTACTGAAGAAGCGGTGGTGGCTGAAAGTGAAAAGAAACCCAAACCGAGGCCTAGGGCGGTTGGGCTTGCTGGGGGGGATGAAGGCAGGGAACTGATGGCGTCGTGACAGTCTAAACTCAATGTAAATGAATTGGTGATAGTATGATATAAATAAATAGAATTCAGCGGGTAACATAATGGATCCTTTTTTTACTCTAACAACTGACCAATAAATACTGCTTTAAATAGCGATGATAGCACCCAGCGGCAGGTGGTTGTCAATAATATATTCGTTATGATTATACAATAGTTGTTGATGGTCGCGTTGGCTAAATGAAGCATATGTCGATGTAGGTCTTGTAGTGTAATTGTAATAACACCCTCTTGTAAACATTTTTAATTACTAAGCTTTGTTAGCGGCGCGTTCAATTCCCCGTTTTCAAGAAATATTCTACTTACCACATATTCCGCTTGGGCCCCTAAATCAGATGTATAAACCTGATCAACGAGCGCGAGGTCTAAACCACCAACTTTTCGGCAACTGGCGTGCCTATAGCCGCGGAATGCCTGCTTAGCATGAGTGAAAAGCTGGGTTCCTGGCCAGGTGTTGCGGTAATCGTTCGACCAAAATCATGACCTGATCAGCTGTTCGGTCAACGTCTCATCGGGGTGTTGACGCCTGATTACCATTGTCGGATTGTTCCGACATAGACAGAGAAGCTGGCGTACTCACTGTATGTCATCTGGCTCATCAGAAGCCACGGGGCTCCAACTTCGTGCTGTCAGCGTTAAAAAATTGGTCACTACACGGCCGAGTTTAGGTGTACCCAACATACGCGGTTCTCACGACAACGTTTACGCGTCCCCATCATAAATACTTGAGCATCTTCGACTCGGGCGGGATGTCATAGGATTGGTCATTTCTTCCTTGTCAATAACATTCGTCCGAAACAAGTTCAAGTCACCGGGGTACTCTTGTAGTCTCGCATTAGACCGAATCGGGACGAAGCTACTGCATGACACTAGGATGTCAATTTTGTTGGAAAGGGCCATACACAATATAGAAGGGGACTCCGGACGGCGCACAACTCGTCCGCGCCATTCGGACAATTTGAGTTACGTCGCTAGAAGGATAGAAAGAAAAGGTTCTCTCACTGGTGTTTGCATGAACACCATGGATTGTTTCAAAGTATGCACGAAAATCTTCAGATCAGAAAACAGACCAGGGTTTTAAAGCCTTCACAGCTATTTTCTTTTGCGGTTCATGTATTATCATGAATGTATGTTTTCTGTATTTACAGGCTATCATATAACATTGATGACTGTCGGCGCTTAAATCTCATCTCGGCTAACAGTACTTTTGGACGCCGGGCCCTTTCCAGTGACTTGGTTGACCAGTGTTAATTGGCAATTCGAAGTACATTCAAAGCGGTGTCTCACAAAAATAGGAGAAGCCTGATGAACCTTGGCAACGGTTGTCTTTCCATTCTTGGGACACGCCTTTTGTCTCTATCTCACGCTCGCCATTTCCAACCACGAGGTAGTACTGAGTCACCGTGACCAGGTCGAAGTGCTACCCCCATTTTAACCCGCCTGCTGTACTGGAATGTCAAGGATATACTCCAGAGACACTCATGTGACGAGCATGTACCGATCAACAAGCAAGCCTTTGATTCATGGGTTCAGCAACTGGTACGTTAATATTTTGTTTCCAGCCTCGACTTCAATGTGTCGGGCTTTTTATCGTTTCGTGCTGTAATTTCACAACTTGAATAGAGCCACCGCAAGGCTTGCTGGATTCATCAGGAAGTGAGCGAGGCATGTCCGAAATTGAGAGAGACGCCATTGCTGCGTGGAAGAAGCCCGTTATTCGCAATCCACCGGAAGTCGAAGTCGGACCCGGTTACTTTTGTGGTCTGGAATTAGAGCGGATCGGGACGAAGCTACTGTACGGCACCAAGATATCCATTTTGCTTTGGAAGTACTTGCTATACACGCGACGTGTGGCGGAGTACCAAAGGATTTCCCATAGACTCATATTGACAGGCGAGGGTGAAAAGACGATGACTAGGCTGCTTAACAAACAGCTAACTGTGGGGGAATTGAGCAGAATCGTTAAATACGTGGTGGATCTCTTCAGGCATGTTCGCTTCTTATGACGGTCATTGATTGCATACGGAAATCATTTCAATGAAGACCATCTTATCCGCGTAAAATACGGTATCGGGAGACATTGCTTCTCATGAATGCGCATGCCGCCTTTAGAACCCCGTTTCGCACTGACGAGGAAGCGATGATTGGCAGCGTCATAGTAGTGATGGTATATGTAATCTATTTAATGAGGTTCATCGAAAATGCGCCAGCTAAAATGGTTCCGGTGCTCTTCACTGCCCTGGTCGAGTCGCAAATTCCTGGTGACTGCTATGCTGTCCCCTCGATATTCATATCACACCTTGGCGAATGCCTTTGTAGCCCGTCGGCTGCCACCCTCATCACTTTATTATATTCTAGTATTACTGACTGTTTCTCCTCCATTATTATAGAGTTGCATGTCGCACAGGGCCTGTCGCATGAGGACCTCAATGTGATTAAAAACTATTTCAAATTCTGGAGGAGGTCGTAAGTTTTACCGTTTCTGTGTTTGGAGAATGGCCGAAATGAGAAATATGCAGATATGATCGAAACCAATCTGAACACATGAAACTCATCCTCCCACAAATGTGGATTTTCTCCTGCTGTTTCACACAGGATCCTTTGTTCCGCAGCATTTATGGAAAGCTATTGGATATCGCGCTTGACGTTTTACAGACCAAGATAGATTCATTTGCGTGTGCCGACTTTGATCGCTACACCACTTATATGTTCATTATAAATGAACTCGATGAATTATTTAAGGATGTCACATTGATGGCAGAAAACATTGATCGGATTAATACCATCTGCGCAGACGCTGGCAGCCTCCAGTTCCCTGCCGATAGGGCAGTCAGCGCCCTAGAATTTGCGTTTGGGTTGACGAGTTGACTTCATGCTAGTGAAACTGACTAGCATTTCTTCTTTATTTCTGTAGTTGGGCAAGTATTATCGCGCGTCGCCTTCGATAAGGTATATTGACGAGCTGAGGCTACGCCCAAAGCCTAAGCCTCCCTGCCACACACTGCACCATTACGGACGAACAAGACAATATCGTTTCGTCACTGTCACAGCACCTACTCATAGTTGACAACGAACCAGAAACTTTTTCGTTTAAGCAGCGTGTCTCGTCGAAACCCGCGTAAAGTCCAGAGACGGAGATAAGAAAGAGATGCAACAGATGCAACAAGCCAAGAGGGTACAGGCATCCCATTTCCCTTGAATATATAGAGGCCGCATCACAGTTGCCGCAATCGCCCATGGATGTCGACGACCGGAACCTCTCTCGCTCGTAACTTCAATATGTCCAACAGCGCCAACCGAGTCATACCCAAAAACTCATTAGCTATGTTGGTTCTCCTAATCTTCCTAACACCCTCACAGGGAAAGCGTCAGGAAAGGTTTCCAGCTCACTGCCATGGCGGCAAACATCCGCGAAAAGTCCAGATATTGAGAACGAGGAAGCAGAAAGGTACAAGGATCGCTGTTGCCGCCACTGCCCATGAATGTTGACACCCAGAACCTCTCTCGGTCGCCACTTCCACTCCACTGGATCATAAGCCTCCGCAGCAGGATCCTGCTCCCTATCCTCAAACGCCAAAGCAATCAGTCCCATCGACATTCGAGGCGTTGTTCATGCCGCCACCATGTACGCCGTTACAACCGATCCAGCCTGCTGTAATGCCCCTCGACGTACAAGCTCGATCAGTTACCCCGAAAGCAACACTGGGTCAGCGATTGCTCGACGAGGTTCGTGGAAATAGACATCGTCGCGTACTTTGAAGGGACAAGTTTGGGTTTGGCGCGATTGGGAGAGTGGGAGAGTAGGAAGATGTCGTCCCTGATGGAGCCTATCAATACTGCGACGATCGTGGGAAGAGAGGGGACATTGAACATGGATGGGAAGGAGATGAATTAAAAGTGTTAAGAGGCCGAGCTTGATTTGGGAGCTCACGAGTAGGTGCGTGAAGTCGATTGATGTTTTGTCTCATGATTTGGCTTTGATTGGGTTGGCTAATGCTTCACTTCTTCTCTTCGTTTTATGTATAGGACAATGGGCGACGCTATAATAACATTGTTTGGTTGCGATTCGTGCTAAAAAAGAAAAAGAAAGGCCACACCGCAAAAGGTGCCCGGACAATAACTGTAAATCAAGCCACTCTCTCTTTCCGCACCCCTGCACTGCCTACTTTACCGTTCTGCGGTTTTGAATCTACTTCTACACCTTTTCCTTTCGTCTCACCCATCACAATTAATGTTTGTAACTCTTCGGCTAAGACCCTGACGAGGTCTTTCGACTGCGCATAGAAAACGGGACCTAGTGCGTCTTTTCATTCCAGTGGGGACCCGCTGGAGGCTATTTTTTCATCATTGGCTTCAATTGGGTTGACCAACGTGTTACTTCACTTTGTCTTCATTCAGGACAACCAAAGAGCGCATGAATAGTTTTTTTTTAGAGTTGAGATCAAGAAGAACGAAAAAGAGACAGAACATGAAAGTCTGAACAAGAACGTAAAATCAGCCCATTACCTCCATCTACAATTCTCGTTGTACTGAACACTGTAACATTTCGGCAGTCTAATGCCACTTCTGTGGCATTGCCTTCCATCCCATCCCCCATACTTGGAACAGAAAAAATGCACGGCATATAACGATATGACGGCTCTTAGAGGTGGGAACGCGTATGGTCGGGACACTAGGGGTAACGTGCTTTCCCTCAGTTTCTCCATTTAGGCTCCTGGAAATGAATCACGCTTCGTTGAGATCGTACAAGCCATTATTAATTGAGTTTATACCTCATGTGAATTGTAGCTGAGTGTAATGAATGGGCTCTTGCCGACAATTTTTTCTGAAGAGGTTGATACCCCATTATACCTATCACTAACAACGCAAAGATGTACAATTGTGCGGGAATGGGTGCCAAGTAATTATTATCTCTGGTAGGTGTTTTTTTGGTTCTTTTGTCATTGTCAATGTTAGGTATAACGCGAGTGATAAACATCCACTAGTACTTGCACGAATGTGGTTTGTCTGGTTGGGATGAGGGAATATTCCAGGGAATAAGCTGCCAGTGGACTACTGGATCACAGAACGGGGAGGGTGCAGATGGGTGGAGGTGGAGCGGGCCGAGCTTATGTCCATCTGTGGTGCTGTTATGACAGGGGATAGGAATAGTGATAATATGGAAAATATAGATAGTGATAAATATGCAACAAAACAAGTTAAAATATTTTCCTGAAAACATGGCATAAATAAGGTCGTTCAGATCATGATGTCCATGTAAATGAAATAGGTTACAAGTTCTAACAATGTCCAATTGTATAAACAACGGTGGATGAGGATCCAGCCAAATGCACATTGGCAGGAAGGTGAAGCTGGCGTAATTACTTTGTTCATCTGACTCCATCATAAGTCACCAGGCTCCAACCCCATGCTGTGATGGTTCAAAAATTGTTATACTATGAGCACGTCAGGAAGAAAGTCCGAGTGTCAGGTTTACCTAACAGACGTGATTCTCACGACGAATTTGATTCATTCTTCATGATAAACTTGAGCACGTTCGCCTCGGCTGCTGATACATCATAGGATTGGTAATTTCTTGTCAATAAATATTCATCCATCACAAGTTCACGGCGGCCAGGGGTACTCTTGTAGTTTGATATTGCACTGGATCTGGACTAAACTACTGTATGACACTAAGATATCTATTTTATTGGACAGTGCCATACATGATATAGAGGGGGAATCCGGACGGCGGTGCACAACTCATCCGCACCACTCGGGGGCTGTGCGTTATATCGGCAGCAGGATACAAAGAAAAGGTTCTCTCACTGAGATCTGCATTATATACATGGAACGTGTTCACGAAACATTGATTCAAAGTCCAAGCTTGTCGATATGCAAGCGAATCTTGAGATAAAGAGAACCGACGAGTTTTTGACATACTTCACAGCCTTTTTCTTTTTCAGTTCACTTATTATAATTAGCGTCTTGTTTTCTGTATTTCAAGTCTATCATATCATATTTATGGCACTCGGCGTTTAAAGGCCATGGCTTTTCCAGTGATTTCGTAGGCAAGTGTTAATTGGCAATTTGAACCACATCCAAAGCGGTGGTGTCACATCCAAAGCGGTGGTGTCACAAAAATAGAAGAAGCCAGATGAACCTTGTCAACGGTTCTCTTTTCCGTTCTTGTGACACGCCTCTTGTCTGTGTCTCGTGTTCCCCATGTCTGACCACAAAGTAGTACCCAGTCACCCTGACCATGTCGAAGAACCACCTCCATCGATCTCATTTGCTACGTTGGATTCTCAAAGGATCTAAGTTCTCGAAAGTCAATTTCGGGGCATACTCCAGAGACAATGGGTGTGTACTGTAGAGGGTCACGGCCTCTGTTACCACAGACCAGGTCATGACGACCATCTATCGATCAGCAAGGACGCACTTGATTCACGGGTTCAGCAGCGGGTATGTTAATTTTTGTTTCGAGGATCGACTCCCATTTGTCGGAATTTATTTCGCTTAGTGCCGTGGTTTTGCAACTTGCGTAGCACAGCCGCAAGGCTAGGAAGTGAGCAAGGCATGTCCAACATTGAGAGAGACGCCATTGCTGCGTGGAAGAAGCCTGTTATTCCCAATCCAACGGGTGAGGAAAAAGAAGAAACAACCAACCTGCCCTATCGAGAGCTTATTGGAAGTCTCATGTTCGTAGCTGTCATATCGTGTCCTGATATCGCCTATTCAGTCAATAAACTATCTCAGTTTCCATCACGGAAAATGAATATATGTTTACGACAAGAGCAAGAATTACGCTTAGGAGTAGGAAATTTATGCTTACATAGTTATTCAGATCATGATTTTGCAGGAGGGGACTGAGGATAGGCGCTTTATAGGAGGATACAGAATCTTTCTTGGAATGGGATGTCATCCAGAAAACAGACTACTGTGGCACTGTGAGAAGCCGCCTGCGAAGCCATGTGACAGGACACTTCTTAGAAGAACTCAATATCATACATGAAGAACCAACAGCTACTTTGGGAGACAATCAAGGAATGATAGTACACTTCTAAATGAAACATATCGAAGTCAAATACCACTTTATAATTGAAAACGGCACCATAAAACTCCATTGCCGCTCGACAAAAGAAATGATCACCGACATACTTACAAAACCATTATCCCCATGGACACATATTTATTACACACATCATCTTGGTCTATTTCCTTCTGCCCATCTGTGGGCCTATTGTGATAGGGGATAGGAATAGTGATAATGTGAGAGATATGGGTGATAATATGTGTGGGGGGTGGAAATATGGAAAATAAGGAGAGTGATTAATATGGAAGAACAGGGAAAACATGACATCATTGAAGTCGCTCATATCATGGTGTCCATGCAAATGAAATGTGTGAACAAGTTCCGACAAGGTCAAATTTTATACACAACACACGATGAGCTGCCAGGGAAATGCACATTGGCAGGAAAGAGAAGCTGGTGGAATTACCTTTTTCACTTGGCTTCATCATAAACGTGTTTACTCCTCCTTTTCCGTCTTCACTTTTAATGGAAGTGTAGCCCAATATATTTCTTTTTTAATAAAAAGAATAAGAGTGAAAGCCGAGGATGGTGGCGCCCAACTCAGCCGCACCAGTCGATACGTCGGCAGAAGGATAGAAAGAAAAGGTTCTCTCACTGATGTTTGCCTGAACACGAAGTACAAAGTCCCTTGTCAATATGAACGTAGATCTTCAGATAAAGTAACCAAGCCAGTTTTGTACATACGTCACAGCCTTTCTCTTTTCAGTTTATTTATGATAACTAATCTATTATTTTCCGTATTTACAGTCATAATGCTATCATATAATATTTATGGCCCTTGGCGTTTAAAGGCCATCTTTGGAGGTGGGGCCTTTTCCATTGACTTAGTAGACCAGTGTTAATTGGCAATTCGAACAACATTCAAAGCGGTGTCTCACAAACATAGAAAGAGCCTGATGAACCTTGTCAACGGTTCGGTTTCCATTCTCGTAACACACCTCTTGTCTATCCCTCATGCTCCCCATGTCCGACCACGAGGTAGTACTGAGTCACCCTGACCAGGTCGAAGTGCTACCCCCATTGATCTCGCCTTCTGCCCTGGCATCTCAACGGATCACAGTCCTCGAAAGTCATTTTCAGGATATACTTCAGAGACTATGGGCGTGTAATAGAGAGGGTCACGGCATCTGTTACCACAGATCAGGTCACGAGCATGTATCGATCACCAAGGACGCATTTGATTCATGGGTTCAGCAACTGGTATGTTAAGCTTTTGTTTCAAGAATCGACCCCAATGTGTCGGACTGTTTTTTTGTTGAGTGCCGTGGTTTTGCAACTTGCCTGGAGCCGCCACAAGGCTTGCTGGATTCATCAGGAGTTGGGCAAGGTATGTCCGACATTGAGAGAGAAGGCATGACTAGGTGGTTCGCACCTGTTATTTGTAATCCAACGGACGTTCGAAGTCGGCCCTGGTTACTTTTGTGGTCTGGCAATGGAGCGGATTGGGACAAAGTGCTGTACGGCACCAAGATATCCATTTTGGTTGGGAAGTGCTTCTTCAACACACGACATGTGGAGGAGCACCAAAGGAAGGTTTTAAGGTTCACACACACAGGGGAGGGGGAAAAGACAAGGAATAGACTGCTTAAAAATCAGCTAACAGTGCGGCAATTGAGCATAATTGTTAAAGAGGGGGTGGATCTCTTGAGGCATGTTCACTTCTGGTAAACGCCATCCATTGCATGCTAAAATCATTTTAAAGAAGGCAGTCTTACCCGCGTAAAATCTGATATCGGGGGAAATGGCTTCTCAAAAATACGTATACCGCATTTATATTCAGGCTTGGCACTAGCGAAGAAGCGAACATTAGTAGAGTCATAGTAGTGATGGCGCATGTAATCGATCTCATGGTGTTTATCGAGGATTCGCCAGCTAAAATGGTTCCCTGCAACTTCCTGGTGACTGCTATGCTGTCGCCTCGATATTCCTATCACACCTTGGCGGATACCTCTAAGCACCCTTAGACAATTGACCGGTCCGTTGGGGAATAAACTCTTCAAATTAATAAAGGATTATAACGCTCTATGACTTGAGTTTGCATGAGGAGCCGTGCTAGTATGGGGGGAAATTGGAGGCACGGTTTGGTAAAAGTATCGGAAGAAACCGCATATCATTATCAGCCGGGTCAGCTTGAATAGGTGCCAGCTTGCCCGATCCCCGCTGCCTAAGTCCTGAGCCAGTCGACTGATCGTGTCTGAGGCATCCAGGCATCAGGCTGACGGCTTTGCATAGAATTCCACAGCAAGGGTCACACAGCCTGCCACCAGGGTCACGAAGCATGAGCAAGTCTTCTTGCACGTCGCCTTCGATAAGGTATGTAAAGACGTTTAAGTATCCCAGCGAATAAACGTTCGCTATATTATACAATACCTAAAGACGTTTAAGTACTATATACATAGATAAGTTTTTGTTTCGTGATAAGGCAATACACATGTCACTTACTCTCAGCGAATAAACGTTCGCTGAGAGATTCCCTTACTATACTACACATATATAAGAATACATTCGAGAGGAGATTGAACATATGACGCATTGCGTCTTTTCGAGACATTTTGTCTCACCTTTTTCATACGCGCGTTTACTTCTACAATACTCGTTATACCTAATAGTATGTTGACGAGTTCGAGGCCATGCCCAAACTCTAAGCCTTGCCAAACACTGCAACATGATGGCCGAACAAGAAAATTCCCAACAGTCCCAGAAGCTCTTTCGCTTGCCCACTGTGTCTTGTCGAAACCCACGCAAGGTCTAGAGAAGGAGACTAAGAAAGAGATGCAACAGATGCAACAAGACAAGAGGGTACGGGCATGCCATTTACTTTGAATATTTAGAAGAAGCATCACAGTTGCCGCAACTGTCCATGGATGTCGACAACCAGAAGCTCTCTCACTCGTCACTTCCACTGAAGGGGATCATAAGCATCGTTAACAGGATCCTGCACCCTGTCCTGAAACGCGAAAGCAATCAGTCCCAAGGGGAAGGTGGCCGAGCTTGATTTGGGAGCTCCCAAGTTGGTGCGTCAGGTCGATGGATGTTTTGTCTTCGCTTTGATTGGGTTGGCTAATGCTTCACTCTCCTCCTCGTTTTATTTACAGGACAATGAAAAACAGCATAACTGACAAAATTGGACTGAGCTAGAATAGAAGAGGGGCAGCGAATGCCCAAGACTCAGCCGCTGCCCAGCGGGGCTGTAGGGAAACGACTGAGGTTGCACTTCATAGCATCGCATACATATATACGCGTGTGGGTGAAAAATGTGCTCATACGATGAAAGGAAAAATATAAGCGGGTGGTCTAGTCCGATATACGATCTGGCAGTGTTCCCCCGTTTTGGGTATGGGCATTGCCGGTTTTTGTCACAACAACATTGTTTGCCCCATCACACACAGTATTTGTGCCTTGTACACTAGCTAAGACCCACATGAGCTAGTTTCAACTTTGGATAAAAGGCGGGACGCAGTGCGTCTGGTACCATAGAAGATAGTGGTGCGATAGCAGTCAAAAAAGATGAATTCTATGTGAAAGACATTGAAATTACCTGTAAGCAGGTGCGAAGAATCGATCGATGGGTTTTCCTTCATTGTGGGCTTTCACGGTATCATACCGATCACATTATTTGTTGCCTGCTATGCTGTCACTTACCAGTTGCACTCCTGTTAGACTGCATCCATTCTCAAAAGACACCCTTGCGACAGTGTTGATGAGCAAGCCATTCGGAAACAGACCCAGCTTCGTCGCGCACTTCCCACATGCGCTGCATGTACACATCAAGGAGAATATCTGTCGTGAGCTCAAGCAAAGGTGAGTGTTATGTGCAGCGACGAATAGTTATATACTTGACAATGATTTTATAGACATGCTGTGGTGATCAGCGGTGCGTGTATTGCCTTGATACACATCGCTCTGGTATTCACGCTGCTCGCCGCGATGTGTATTTGGCACACTCTCGTCTTCAAAACGCGCACGTCAAGGACGCCGACGCGGCTGATGTTAGAATATAGGGCTGTGCGAGCATGCACAAGGTGCCACACCGGCAATTTGCCACCCTATTGTTCTTTTGGAGTTTGGCTTAACCCTTTGTTGCCATACGTCTATTGTTCTCAAGGCGTATATAACTAGTAGAGATTTCTTGTACTTACGCCATCCGTTTGCCTCCTACGAGACACAGAGGGTCAAACGGAAATGATATTCATCATTGCTTGAGATCACGAGCTTTAAGATTTTATTTCAACAGCTGATCAGGCACTGGCTGTGGATGACGGGAACGTCAAGGGCGCCGACGCGGCTGATCACACCCGCTGCGGATCACGGTAACCTCAAGGGCGCCGACGCGGCTGATCACGCACCCGCTGTGGATAACGGTAACATCAAGGGCACCAATGCGGCTGATCGCCCACCCGCTGTGGATGACGGTAGCCGTGGGGGCACCGAGACAGATCCCGACTCTACCCCACGTATCTCGTGGGAAGACAAGGGAAAGGGAGTCGACCTTAGAGAGTATGGCCCCCTCATGCTGGGTGGATCGCTATTGACAGGATCATTCGCCCAGCACATTGTGCAAGGTTTTTCCGACATCATTTAATTAATGTCATCAGATAGTATCTAGGAAAGTGGGGGATGCCTCAGTGCGACAGCACTTATGCCTGACCTTGGGTGGCAACAGGTCGGAAAGCCAGTCCCGTATGTTCAACAATCCACCGCAACGTTCGTCAAAGACACTTGGCGGACCTCTAGCTGCTCGGATAGAACCATTGCCTCCGGGTCCGCCACCACCAAAAGAAGTAAGCGGAATAAGCATCCGACGAGTAGTATTGGCAGAGGCCAGCCAGACTTCTTGCTTTTCCAGTTCTCCTTCTTCTTCTTCTTTCTTTGGATATTTCTATTTCTTTCTTTTCATCCATTGCTCTGGTTCATGAACTAGGGGGGTCACTCGGTTGGTTCTGGCTCGTATCTTTGAGAACGGGGTGCTTGTTTTATCATCTTTCTCGATATTTTAACCCATTCATTATCGTTCAGCTGTGTCTTTTTTGTGACTATTGTGTCTTCGGAGTTTCCTAGGCCGAATACATGTTGTGCAAGCACTTGAGACACCATTGAGGTGCTGCGTGGTGGATAATTAAATGTACGTCCATCTCTTAAACCGTGGTAGTCCTTTCTAATGTTATCTTCCCTCTTTCTTCGTCTTTCAGCAGCTTGGTGCAACGGGGAATCCACGCAAGGCCTTCCTTGCAATTCCTGACTGCTGAAGTACGTGGCATTTTCATTTGCTTTGGTCTCGTCTAACGCATTTTTTTCAGTACCGTAACCGGGGAACGACTGCCTCAGCACCCACCCCCAGTAATTCGACATACTACTGAGCCAACTCAAGATTGGATGGTGGACCTTCCGGTTCAAAATTAACACCCAGTGAGTTGTCTATTATCCTATATATCGCGTAAGTTGGAGACTAACACCACTATACACCTATATATTTGTTTGCGGGACGTCAACATCGGGTTACTAAGTCCGATTTCATTGGACTTTCCTAGCTTCGACCCCGGCCTCCCGCGACAACTCTGTTAGCGGCCTACCTCGGACTGTATCAGCTGGTATGGGTAAAATCTGTCGAATAGCGGCCCTGTAACGATGTAACTTTAAGTTTCTCTCTCGCTCCGGTACAGTTATTTTTTCGTACTGAGCTCATCCGATCTTCAGCGGTCCCAACTAACGGTTTAGTTGTCCATCGCCAGTACTCCCCCTCTGTGTCAGTCTCACAGTGTCGCATGGTTATCAGTCCTACCGAAAATCTGGTAAGCTTCCGTTCATGATAAGCCTTTTGAGACTGCATTATGACGTCTCGTTTAGATTACACATACGTAATCTTTACATCCAGCGATGTTCCCATTTCCTAACGCTTTGGTCACCAGAGCTCTCTCAAACATTTTTTTTCACTAAAATTCACACACTTAATCGTTCTGATGTACAACGTGGTCATTATCGTATGAAGGTAGCGATATTCGGTCTGTATATCTCAAGGGGGGCGACTATCGACATACAAGGAACGCTGTGGCATCTCAATCGCACTGGCTTTTCAACGTTAAAAGGTTTACTCTGATGCTTGCAATAAATGTAATTCAAAATTGGAGCGATACTAGGCCAGAAAGCTGCCAACAATGTCCAAGTGACGTGTTGTCTCCTCCCGCTGGGGTGTATGGCTCGATTTAGCGAATTGACCCACTTGTACTTGGGAATGTTTTTAAAAATGGTTGTGCAGTCTTATCCTGTGCTTCATTGTAATATCCGTTGAGTCGTAGGGTGCTAACGTTGATTATGTAGTTGATCAATTACGGACCACGTCGCGATAAACCCTAACCATTCCTATAATAAATGGTCGATTTAAATCCCAATGTGTGTATATGAAGAACGTACATGGTTTTATAAACAGTTGGATCTTTCTCCAGCGAGCGGAAAGTTGCGGTAAGCCCGTGTGGCCATGTTTCAAGCCTGCACACATACAGTGTATAAAATACTGTGGTTGCCGCCGCATACTAGTAGTCCCACAACCCTCATGCTTCATCAACGTATCCTGGACATTTTTCGGTAGCCCATTTCTTAATTTATTTTCTGCTTGAACAAATAATTCCATCAACACCGGAAAGTCAGATATGATGAGCTTGTTAAGCCCCTTCGGTTGACTCGTCCCGTATCTGGCTCCCAGCATTTCACCTATGAATGTCCCTGTATATCAAAGTCATCTTGGATACTAGATGACGATCCAGGTTATTTAACTCATCGCAGAACAGCTTCCCGGTCCAGATGGTGCCATCACCCTTCTTTACTAGGAGATGCGTCGAGGGCCCACTTCTGATCTGGTCATAAAATATGAGAGATATTCCGTGGGTTGACACGAGGGCGGTGAGCACGAGGGGTATTCGTGGTTGTCATCTGGATCACCGTGAAGAGTTACCAAGGGACGTTGTTTGGACCCCAGATCGCCAACGATCTTGTGACGATTGCAGTGTTGACAAAGGTGATGCAAAACGGTTCTTGGGTTGAGTTGACGCCTCACCTGTTTGGCTGGAGGATGCCCTTAGCTTGACGTCCCGGATGTGAACAAAAGTTATGAGCTCTTCTACGATCCACTCCAGGAGCGTGTTATTCTTATATCTGTCACCTTCGGCTTTGATATTCATTGTTCATTTTCTCATTCCAACCACGTTCCGTGAGTTGTGGTAGATCAGTCCCCACATTGCCTCTTGGTCTTTTTGCCTCTTGGTCTTTTGGCTCCTTCTACTCAGCGTGAACCTATAGTTTTTTCTAGAACACGTCACATCATTCACTTTATGCCAGGTCTGTTCACCAAAGGATGTCTGAGAACGTTCCACTATATACCTACTCCATCACTCATACTTATGGTCAAATACGGTTTTCCTCGTCACACTGAGTCGTGACACTAAAGTGTTTATCCCTCGTACTGATGAAGCGGTGGTGGCTGAAAGTGGGTGGGGGGAAAACAGAAACTCAAACCGACGCCTGGGGCCGTTGGGCTGACTGGGGAGATGAAGGCAGGGAACTGATGGCGTCGTGACAATCTAAACTCAACGTCAATGAATTGGTGACAGTATTATATTAATAGATTGAATTCAGCTCGTAAAATAATGGATGCTTTTTTTACTCGAACAACTTACCAATAAATACTGCTTTAAATAGTGATGATAGGACCAAGCGGCGGGTGATTGTCAATAATATATTCATTATTATTACACCATATTTGTTGATGGTCATGTTGGCTAAATGAAGCATATGTCGATGTTCCATTCTTGTAACACGCCTATTGTCTATATCTCGCCTTCCCCATGTCTGAACACGAGGTAGTACCCAGTCACCCTGACGATGCCGAAGAGCTGCCTCGATTGATCTCGCCTGCTACCCTGGAACATCAACGGATCGCAGTCCTCGAAACTCATTTTCAGAATACACTCCAGAGACTATGGGCGTGCAATCGAGAAGGTCACGGCCTCTGTTATCACAGACCAGGTCGTGACGAGCATGTACCGATCACAACCAAGCGCTTGATTCATGGGTTCAGCAACTGGTATGTTAACCTTTTGTTTAGAGCATAGACTCCAATGTGTCAGGCTTTTTTCGTTTGGTGCCGTGATTTTCCAACTTGCCTAGAACCCAGAGCCCCCGCAAGGTTTCCTGGATTCACCAGGAAGTGAGCAAATAATGTCCTCCATTGAGAGAGACGGTGTTTTGCGTGGAAGAAGCCCGTTATTTGCAATCCACCGGAAGTGGAAGTCGGCCCCGGTTACTTTTGTGGTATGGCATTAGAGCGGATTGGAACGATGCTCCTGCACGGCACCAAGATATCTGTTTTGATTTGGAACTGCTTTCTAGACACGCGACGTGTGGAGGAGTGCCAAAGAGTTGCCCGAACACTCATGTTCACTCGCGAGGAAATGACGGCGACTAGACTGCTTAACACACAGTTAACTGTGCGGCAATTGAGCAAAATCGTTAAAGACGCGGTGGATCTCTTGAGGCATGTTCGCTTCGCGTAAAATCCATTCATTGCATGCTGAAATAACTTTAATGAAGACCATCTTACCCGCGTCAAATCGGGGGAAAGGGCTTGTCATAAATACGCATACCGCCTTTAATGTCCGGCTTGGCACTAGCGAAGAAGCGAATATCGGCAGAGTCATAGTAGTGATGGCGCGTGTCATCGACTTCATGGCGTTTTGCGAGGACGAGATAGCTAAAATGGTTCCTATGCTCTACACTGCCCTGGTCGGGTCGCAACGTCCTAGGGACTGCTATGCTGTCACCTCGATATTCATATCACACCTTGGCGAATACCTCTGTAGCCCGCCTGATGCTATTATCACCACTCCACTACGTTTTACTACTAGTGGACATTTCTTCTTCATTATTAGGGCGGTGCATGATGGAGGGGACCTGTCACATGAGGACCTCAATGTGATTAAAAACTGTTTCAAATTCTGGATGAGGTTGTAAGTTTTACCGTTGCTGGTTTTGGAGAATGGCCAAATGAGAAATATGCAGATACGATCGAAACCACCCTGGACACATGAAACTGATTTTCCTGCAAATATCGATTTTCTCCTCCTGTTTCACACAGAAACCTTGGCTTCGCAGCATTTATGGATCTCTATTGGATATAGCGCTTTACGTTTTACAGACTAAGGTAAATTCATTTTCAGTACTTGCAGAAAACATTGATCGAATTAATATCAATGTTTCCATCGGGGTTAAAATGCTGCGTGAGTCCACAGTTACACCATCGCGGACCTGTCGTCTCAAAATTATTCGGCTATCAGAATATTAATTCGCAACCCGAAATCAAAATATTTAGTGTTTGTTGGCTCCTCGATGCTAATAAGGGGCTCATCGTCGTTAATTTCACAATCTCCAAAACGCGAAATTGCGCGCACGGCAGTGCGGACGGATAGCCCAATCTGCGCCCTTCACGACTTCCTGGTCTTTTTGAGACGGTTGTACATATCCCCGGGAGATGTTGGCCACGAGCTTGAATAATTTGATGGACGAAGTGCATTCACTCCTATGTCTGCTTGCGACTCCGTTTGTAGGGGTGTCACCAAGTTCCAACACAAACTACATATCCCTTTTGAAGAAGCACGGACGAGCGTGTGACTAAACTGGTCCATATACCTAGCGTATTTACTCATTACCTGAATGATGTTCGACCTATCGTAAGATTCTTCGAAGAATAACACAAAGTATGATATCCGCAGGATGGTTTTCTCAGCCCTGGAAGTGTTCCAACGATGGTTTGAGATTTTTATCCCTATTACTTGGAACTTTGCCTTCTTACACCTGTTCTTGGACAGGCCCCATTAAATCATTGAGCGTTCCGTCGGGGGATAAACTCTTGAAATTCATTAAGGATCATACATCGATGGATCATTTAAGGGTAAATCCATACTCATAAGGTCTGCATAGAGAACTGTGCTAGGATGCGGAGAAAGTGGAGGTAGAAGTGTCGGATAAATCCGAAAATCCTGATCAGGTCTGTCCGCTAGGTCCCCGGCTGCTCAAGTCTTGAGCTGGCGTCCAGTAAACCTGTCGACCCTGGTGTACCCAGGTGTCAGGCTCGTAGTTCTCTGCTTATAATCCCGCGCAGACTACAAGGTCACGCAGCTAGATCCAGGGCAAGTGTTATCGCGCATCGCCTTCGATAATGTATATTGACGAACCGACGCCAGGCCCAAAGCCTAAGCCTCCTTGCCAAACACTGCACCATGACGGCCAAACAAGAGAATATCGTCCCGCCACAGTCACAGCACTTGTTGCCGCAGTCGCCCATGGATGTCGACGACCGGAAGCTCTCTCGCTCGTCACTTCAACATGTCCAAGAGCGCCGACCCAGTCATACCCAAAAACTCATGAGATAGTTCTCCTAATATTCCTAGCATTTCCACAGGAACAGCGTCAGTAAATGTTTCCAGCTCACTGCCATGGCGGCAGACACCCGCGAAAAGCCCAGAGAAGGAGAAAAAGGAAGCAGAAAGGGACAAGGATCACTGTTGCCGCAACTGCCCATGAATGTTGACCACACGTTCTCTCGCTCGCCACTTCCACTCAACGGGATCATAAGCCTCCGAAATAGGATCTTGCACCCTTCCTCAAACGCCAAAGAAATCAGCCCCGTCAACATTCGAGGTGTTGTTCACGCCGCCACCACGTATGCCGTTGCAACCGATCCAGCCCGCTGTAATGTCCCTCGACGTACAAGCTCGATCAGTTACCTCGAAAGCAACACAGGGTAAGCGATTGCTCCACGAGATTCGTGGAAATAGACATCGTCGCGTACTTTGAAGGGAAAAACTTGGGTTTGGCGAGATTAGGAGGGTGGGAGAGTAGGAAGACGTCGTCCGTGATGGAGCCTATCAATAATGCGACGAGCGTGATAAGAGAGGGGACATTGAACATGGATGGGAAGGAAATGAATTAAAAGTGGAAGAGGCCGAGCTTGATTGGGAGCTCACAAGTAGGTGCGTCAAGTCGATAGTTGTTTTGTGTCATGGTTTGACTTGATTGGGTGGGCTAATGCTTCACTTATTTTCTTCGGTTTATTTATAGTACAATGAGCGACGCCACAACGATATTATTTGGCTACCACCCGTGCTAAACAAGAAAAGGAAAAGCCACACCGAAAAGGTCCCCGTACAAGAACTGGGAATCAAGCCATTGTCTCTTTCCGTACCCGACGAGTGGGAACAGGGCGTCTGTTACCGTACAAAATCTTGATGAGAAGATGAATTCTGCGGGAAAGACGTTAAGCTTGATGGAAGTGCCTATAGATAGTTGCGTAGAATCGATGGATGGTTTTTTTCTCATCGTTGGCTTCAATTGACTTGACCAACGCGTTGCTTCGCTTTGTCTTCTTTTAGGACAACCAAAGAGCGTATTAATAGTCTCATTTTTATATTTGGGGTCAAGAAGAACGAAACAGAGACAGAACATGAAAAGTCTGTACAAGACCCATCTCCAATTCCCGTTGTACTGACCACTGTAGGTTTTCGGCGGTCTTATGCCACCACTGTGCCGTTGCCTTCCATCCTATCCTCCCTCCTGGGAACAAAAATAAATGCACGGCGTATGCCGATATGACGGCTCTTAGTGAGGTGGGAAGGCGTATGGTCGGGACACTAGAGGTAACGGCGGGAGTGCTTTCCCTCATGATCAGTTTCCCCATTTAGGCTGCTAGAAAATGAACCACGCTCCACTGAGATCGTACAAGCGATTATTAATTAAGTTTTATAGCTCAAGTGAATTGTAGCTGAGTCCAATGAATGGGCTCTTGCCGACGAGAATTTCTTTCTGAAGAGGTTGATGCCCCATTATATCTATCACTAACAACACAACGATGTGCAATTGTGGGGGAATGGGTGCCAAGTAATTATCCTCTCTGGTGGGCGTTTTGTTGTTTCTTTGCTCATTGTCAATATTGCATATAACCCGAGTGAGAAACATCCACTAGTAATTGCACTAATGTTGTTTGTGTGGTTGGGATGAGCGTGTATGCCAGGGAATAAGCTGCCAGTGGACTACTGGATCACAGAACGGGGAGGGTGCAGATGGGTGGAGGTGGGGTGGGCCGAGCTTATGTCGATCTGTGGCACTGTTGTGACAGGGGATAGGAATAATGATAATATGAAAAATATAGATAGTCTTAAATATGCAAGAAAACGATTTTAAACATTTTGCTGAAAAGATGGCATAAATGAGGTCACTCAGATCATTATGTCCATGTAAATGAAATAGCTGGACAAGCTCTACCAAGGTCCAATTGTATAAACAACGGAGGATGAGCGTTAGCTAAATGCACATTGGCAGGAAGGAGAAGCTGGCATAATTACAACCCCATGCTGGGATGGTTCAAAAATTGGTATACTACGAGCACGTCAGGAATAAAGTGCGCGTTTCTCACCACGAAGTTGACTCACTCTTCAAGATAAACTTGAGCACCTTCGCCTCGGCTGCTGAAACATCATAGGATTGGGTATTTCTTGTCAATAAACATTCATCCGTAACAGGATCGGAGTGCTCGAAAGTCATTTTCAGGATATACTCCAGAGCCAATTGGCATGTAATAGAGAGGATCACGGCGTCTGTTATCACAGACCAGGTCGTGACGAGCATGTGCCTATCAACAAGAAAGCGCTTGATTCATGGGTTCAGCAACTGGTATGGTAATCTTCTGTTTCGAGCATCGATTCCAATGTGTGGGACTTTTTGTTTGTTTAGTGCCGTGGTTTTGCAACTGGCCTAGAGCCGCCGCAAGGCTTGCTAGATTCATCAGGGATTGAGCAAGGCATTTCCGACATTGAGAGAGACGCCATGAGTAGCTGGCTCAAAGCTGTTATTCGTCATTGAACGGAAGTCGAAATCAGCCCCGGTTATCTTTGTGGTCTGGCAATGGAACAGATCGGGAAGAAGCTACTGTACGGCAACAAGATCTCCATGTTGGTTGGGAAGTGCTTCTTCAACACACGACGTGTAGAGGAGCACCAAAGGGGGGTTGCAAGGCTCATAGACACAGAGGAGGGGGAAAAGACAAGGAATAGGCTGCTTAAAAAACAGCTAACAGTGGGGCAATTGAGCATAATTGTTAAAGAGGGGGTGGATCCCTTGAGGCATGTTCATTCTGGTAAACGCCATCCATTGCATGCTAAAATAATTTTAAAGGAGGCCATCTTACACGGGTAAAATCCGATATAGGGGAAATGGCTTCTCATAAATACGTATACCGCCTTTATATCCGGGCTTGGCACTAGCGAAGAAGCGAACATCGGCAGAGTCATAGTAAGTGCTGGCGCACGCAATTTATCTCATGGTGTTTATTGAGGATTCGCCAGCTAAAATGGTTCCCCGCAACTTCCAAGTGACGGCTATGCTGTCGCCTCGATATTTCCTATCACACCTTGGTGGATACCTCTAAGCACCCTTAGACAATCGACCGGTCCGTTGGGGAATAAACTCTTCAAATTCATAAAGGATTATATAACGCTCTATCACTTGAGGGTAAATCCATACTCATAATATTTGCATGGGGAGCTGGTGCTAGAATGGGGAGAAATTGGAGGCACGGTTTGGTAAAGTATCGGAAGAAACCGAATATCATTCTCAGCTGTGTCGGCCTGAATAGGTGCCAGCTTGCCCGATCCCTGCTGCCTAAGTCCTGAGCCAGTCGACTGATCGTGTCTGAGGCATCCAGGCATCAGGCTGACAGCTTTGCATTGAATCCCACAGCAAGGGTCATACAGCCTGCCACCAGGGTCACGCAGCATGGGCAAATATTCTTGCGCGTCGCCTTTCGATAAGTTATGTTGACGAGTTCAAGGCCATTGCC
>WHVD01000390.1:0-22975 GCA_015178975.1 Hysterangium stoloniferum
CATCATTGTGTCCATATTCCTCCTCATCTGCTAATATTGTACTTCCAGCTATTTCTCTTATATGTCCAGCTTGTGACATTCCACACAGGATATCAGGTACGTTCAAAACTAGCTGTGACTGGTCCGATGATTTACTGATTTCTTTTCCTTTTTCATCAGTAGGTCTTGGATGTGGAGGAATTCATATCATGAGCCTAGGCTGTGGCTCATTTGGCATCACCTTTAATTGAGGTTCATTATTTTCTTTTATATCTGCAATATTCCTAAATTGCCCTTTGTCTTCCATACAGGACCAGTGATGGCAATGTCATTGCATTTTCATGGAATATTGCATCCTGCACCTTTTCAATATGTCTAGACCCAGGATACCATACCAAGTAACTGGTGGAATATGGTTTGTATCCCCATATATCCCATTCTAGAACGTGAGTCAAATTTCTGTCATTTCTGTTTAGGGATAGCAACACTGACTGTTTCAGTTGAAACTCAAACCATTATCTCAATCCATGTGGACTACATCCGCACTACTCTGTTATTTGACTCTCTCATCATTCTCTTCAACACTCAAGCAGTCAATTCTCCTTTATTCATTTTAGCTCTCTATTCTACTTTAGATAGCTAATTCACTCGACCATATTGAACTAAACAGTCAATATGTGTTTGGTCTGTATTAGACTTAGATAGTCAATACATCGTCGTGTTGTACCTAAACGGTCAATATTCTTCGTATATAGAACAGTTAGAACTTCCACCACTCTTCACACTAACTGAGCCCCTTTCCTGTTTTAGTCAAATGACCTGTCATGATTCAGACTCCACTCCCACTCCATTTCCCATTATGGTTTATGACCTGTCACAATTTGGACTCTGCTCCGTCCCATTCCATTCCTAACACCAAATTTGGTGTTTACTTATATGTTTGCTAGTTTCATTTTCATTATTACTGGATTTGGTATGTTATTCATTCCACAGTCTATATACATACATAGTCTGGCAGATGTTGTACATAAAATCCAGTCAGAAAATCAGCTTAGATCCTCCCCAGTAATCTAGTACATTTTTTGCTCTAAACTCCTCCTTGAATTACACCGCTCTTGCTAGTTGGAGCCCATGGGCTCCGGCGCATCTATCTCTCAACCTCCAACTTATTTATCTCAACTCCCAACCTCTTGATCCACAACCTCTTGATCCACAACCTCTAGACCCACAACCCCTCGACCCACAAACTCTGCCCGGACTCCCTGGGATTTCCATCTGCCCATTTGAAATTGGACAACACGATCTTGTGAGGGCACAGCCTATAAGCTGAAGCCAAGTCCTACTGGATTTCCCACAGGTTTCTCCAGAAACCCTCCATGTACACACCCTTAGCAGTGTGGGAAATTCTTCCAGCAGAGCTGTGGGAACAGTGTCTATGAGGGGCACGGGAAATTCATCTGGCAGGGCTGTGAAAAATGTGTTGTTGAGGGGTGTGGGAAATGCTCCCCTGCATGCAACAAATACTCCTGCAGCACCACAAAATACTCCCACATGTTGCCAAAAATGCTCCCCCACATCTAACAATACTCTCACAGCATAACAAAATACCCCCAGGCATATGAAAAAATACTCCCACATGTTTAAAAATACCTCCATGCATTACAAAATACTTCTGCACCTGTCACAAAATACTCCTACAGTGGCCAAAAATACTCCCATGATGGCAGAAATACTCCCATGGATTCCAAAAAGCCTCTGAATTTGCTTCCACACTGACTAATAAAGACTTTGGGTGCTAATGCGCCCTCAGCTTAGTCACACACTCACATGCATCCTCATCAGGATTTTTCCACCCTGATTGGGAAAGTTCGGGCACTCTGCACCCTCACTAATTAGGGAACCTGCAGCATGTTAGGGTACATACATGGCAGGTTTCCGGAGAAACCTGTGGGATATCCAGTAGGACTTGGCTTCAGCTTATAGGCTGCACCCTCGCGAGATCGTGTTGTCCAATTTCAGACAGGCGGACGGGAATCCCAGGGAGTCTGGGCAGGGTTCATGGGTTGAGGGGTCATAGGTTGGAGGTCGTGGTCGAGAGGTCGGAAGTCGAGATAAATAAGAGAGATAGATGCATCAGAGCCCGTGGGCTCTGACTAGCGAGAGTGGTGTAATTCAAGGAGGAGTTTAGAGTGGAAAATGTATTAGATTACTGGGGGGAATCTAAGCCGATTTTCTGACTGGATTGTATGTACAACATCTGCCAGACTATATAGACCATGGAATGATAACATACCAAATCCAGTAATGATGAAATGAAACTAGCAAAACATGAAACGAGAATAGTAAACACCAAATTTGGTGTTAGGAACGGGATGGAACGGAGCGGAGTCGGAATTGTGACAAATCATAAACCATAATGGGAAATGGAGCAGGAGTGGAGTCTGAATCTTGATAGGTCATTTGACTAAAATGGGAATGGGGCTCTGTTAGAGGGATGATGGGTTTTCTGAGCAGGGTCCGGTGACTGATGTGTGGGATGAGGTTGGACATAGATAGGGACGGAGTCTGGTGGGTATTCCAGTGACTGATACATGATGTAACAAAGTCGAACATGGACAAGTCTGACATACAGAGTCCAGTGGGAATTCTGGTCATAACACAGTGCTTAAAAATGCCCACTACCCACCAAGAAACTTTACTATATATTGATAATATGAAACACACACTCTCCACTCTTGTTATAATTGCCAGAGTAGAATAGGGAAAACAATTTATCTTGTTATTTTTAGACTAGATCTCCTATGGTAATCTGGGCTGAAATGTCAAGAATTTCAGTGGTTGTACATACATATGTGTATGAATCCCAAATAATATATGAAGTTTAATTGTATTCCAAAAATCAAAAGAAATTACTTGCAGCAAGGTTTGAATGATTTGGAAAGAGCATTCAACAGGCAATAGAGGATATGTATTTTGTGATTTTTTCACTACATGCCTCTCAGTCTTGAGCAGGTAGATGCTTTGAAAAAAACAAAGCTCATCCTTGAAGAGGCCAGAATATTTGATATTCCTTCTATCTCTGTTAATCCTGAGCTTCAGCAGTTGCAGCATATTTTCAACCTTCACATTGACCCACTCAATCATTCTTTCTCCCCTCTTTAAACTATTATCCCCCTCCAGCAAGATTATTTACAGAGGAAGAATGGCAACATTCTAAAAATAAGACTACTTGCCAGTCTTATGCATCTGCACTCATTGAGCATCCAATTGGTGCCATTATCAAATATCCAGAATCTGGGAGCCAACCTAAATATTCAGTCACACACCATTTTCACATTAATCCCAAGAATTTTATTCATCCAAAGGAAAACATCTAATACTCTTTAGGTGATGTGCATGGTTCCCATGAAAATTTCACTTGCTATTTGCTTTGTGATATTCATACCAATAAGCCAGTATCTTGCAAACAATTAAAAACCTGCTGTAAGTCTTACTTCTCTGAATTTTTTTCAATTACAGTTTTATTGGTGATTACTCATATTTTTTTCTAAACATGTCGCTCTGTAAAGCAATGTTCTTCTATTAGTACACAGCCACATACTACCAGGGCCTCAAGACAACCTTTTGATGCTACAAAGGAGGTGTTTCTGAAGACATTGGCATTTTTTCTGTGCACTACAAGAAAATGGGTGTCTTTTCAATTTAGAATCAGATCTAAGTTCAAATGACTATGAAGAAGATAGTGACCAATGTGGCTCAGCCAGTCGAAATGACAGAAATTCCAAAGCTGGGGATTTATACATATAGTGTACTCAGAGACTCACAAGCTTGCACTTCTAAATATTCCACTTGCAATGGTCAGCTAGTCTTCATTCATGATTCCAACAATTACTCTAAGATTCAGTAAGTCTCTTATTTTATTTTATTTTCAGTGTGATTTTATAAGCTAATAAATTGGAGGTGTGAGAAATATGGGAAAGGTTATTGGGCACACCTTGTGTTGTGAAATATTAATGAATTCAACATAGGGTACTTGGAAGCACTTCTCTGTGACAACAAGAGAGAAATACAACAATATGAGGAAGCAGCCTCTTGAGATGGCTACGGTCCCCTTGCTCCTTGCAATTTCTTGGCAGCTGTTTGAGACCAAAAGGAACTTTGTTGTAAGTCTAAAACAATTAATATTGGTATAGTAGTCTTTGCTAATTGAAAGTAAAGAAGCCATAAGGCACAGAAATGTGGATGGCATTCTTGCCCATGGAATATTAAAAGTTACTTCAGAATGCCCTGTGCAGTTTGAATTCTATGAACCATATGATCTTCAATCATGCCCATACATACATGTATATTTTACTTGTGTCACACCATCCTCATTTACACACTGATCCCAATCCATCAAGAACACCAGGCACAATTCTTCAAATTTGGAAGAATCTATTGAATCAGTTAAATTGGAAACTTGCAGATGCAGCACCAAGAAGAATTATATTAGACAGTTTTTTTATGTCAAGTCGTCATCAGGTCTTGGGATGGACAGGGATAACAGATCTGGGCACTAGGTGATCTGCATCCTTCGCTTGCCAATGCTGACCATGCTGCTCGTCTGATTGACAACCTCTGATATCTGCATTATCCACATGGCACTGGTTTTGAAGGCATCGCCATTCACATCCAATGGTAATGAGCAGGTGCATTGGAATATAAATCGAGATAGGATAAAACTCATGATGTTAGCGGGAATCATGCGTGGAATGCAATTTGACTCTCGATGTATGGCCAGCCTCGATATTTTGTGCAAATATGGTATCAATGTGAGAGATCAACAGGCGACTCAGGCACGTGCAATTCAAAGAAGCAGTAAGTAGTAGATTTCTGAACTTTTTCTCTTGTCTTTTATTGATCCTTACTAATTTGCTTCTTTCTTGGGCTGGTTCAAAAACGTACAATCGAGTCTATCGATGAGGATATTAATATTTTGTATAATGAAGTGCTCAGTCTGCAAACCCATGTAGAAACTCAAGCCTCAGTCCTTGAATCCTCTACTGGCAAAGGCAAAGATTTGTTACAATATACACAAGCTATTCAGTACAAGATGAAGACAATAGGCGAAAGGCAGACAATAGGGAGAAGTCAAGCTGAGGCAAAAGGCAAAAAGAACAGATAAAATGAAAGATGAAGAAGGGAGGTATGAGGGGCTCGTCAGCAGTACATCGGGAGTTCTTTGAGGTATAAACTGCAAGGGTAATGAAGTCAGTTGCGTCCGGATAGTCTGAACGAAGGTCAGTAACGGATAGAATAAAGCACGATGGCTTCTCTCACACAATAATCCTAGAGCAAAGCATCCGGAACCGATAGAGGAATGAGACCGAATGGCAAATAAGTTGGACACAATGGCTAACGGCTAGTATAAGCAAGGGTTCGTGACAGTGAATTGAGCGAACAACAACTCACACTTGTATCGCTGCAAGGAATGCGTATTCGTGCTAACTGGCATAGGAGGATGTCGACATCCTATGTATAACGTGAGGGCAGTAAAAGGTGTGGTGAAGACCCTCACTTACTAATTGTGCGAAAAACGCCGATCAGGTCATAGTTGCCAATATCAACACCAAAGAATCTGAAAGGGAGGTTGGCATCATAACCATCGGCCATCTTGAATTCCTGTGGTCAAATATACTGAGTATACGAGTGTTAGTATTGCGTCACGCATGACAAGGCGAGCCCGGAAAACCTACATGACTTGGTTTTGGATGATCTGTCTATTGTTCCTTTTGGAACTCGACCCAATTTTCTTGCAAATATTGCCGGATGTGAACGATCTGAACTGTCGTTGTCCTGCAATCACCTCTGGTCTGTAACAATAAGCGGCGTCAGGGACAGTGATAGAAAGAAATAATACGGTACATACACCAGTCATTACGGATTCCTTCACCGTTATTCCTTTCACGACACTCCATACATCCAGAACGTCTGGGAGAAAGCAGCCAGCAAGTCATATAATCAACAAAGTGTGCGGGAAGAGTGGAATAAGGGCTTACATTTGCACATCCAGTGGCATATCATCCTCATCATGGTCCATACCGCCTCGCAACTCAGGATCATAAACTATTTGACTTGCTGACTTCTTATAGACCAAGCTGTGCAATGCAGGTTTAGCTGGGAGTTGTGATAGCGGAGATGGGCTTACTATATCCTCAAAGACGAAAATTAAGCCTTCAGAGCCCCAACTCAAAATAAAAAAGGTACGAAATAAGATGCACACATTGAAAAAGAAGAAAAAGAGAAAAAGAGAGAGAGAGAGAGAGAGAGAGAGAGAGAGAGAGAAAGCTTAAAAATAACAAAGATCCTTCATTTCCGCCTCCTCCCACCCTTCTTCGTGACGGGAACCGGTCTAGTCTTGCGCAAACTCGGAGTTGGTATAAGGGACTGGGATTCGTCCTGAAGATCTTCGGACGCAGGCAGTGGCGGAGAAGGAGACGGAGGCGGCGCGACCACATTCTGGGGCGATCCATGAGGCTCTGAAGTCTGGATTGATGGAGACCCGGCCACGGGTCCCAACTGGGGGGGCAGCCGTGAGATAATTCTTCCGAGATTTCGTGACGAAACTCACCAGTGGCACAAATTGTGACGGTGCAGCGACCCTCTCCATCGCCGGGAATGGATGTGCAAAGTAGGTCGACGCGGGCTGAGGAGTCTATATTGTTTACAGAAATCAAGGTTTATAAGTTTCCGGGGACAGCATTATTAAAGCCACTTGCCAAGGCCGAAAGATCTAAGGGAGGGTGCGTTTTGTGGGGATTGTCACTGACACGGGTCAAATTCCGACGCTTTCTTCCAGGTTCGATGAGATGCGGGGCAGCTTCCTCAGCTGGGGAAGTGGTCGGTAATGCAGAGGCCGAGTTTTGGCTTGCTTTCCCGATCCTTTGCTTTACGGGCACATCAATAACATGGCCACGAACGGCTATGTAAAATTTCACTTACACGTTCCTCCAAACTAGCCGGGTAAGTGTCCTTGTCCTTCCCATGCCTATCTTTCTCATCCTGAATTTTTTGCTCGGATTGAAGTCTGCATGAAACGAGATATGACAATGATCAAATAATCAAACCGAAGGAATACACACTCAGGATGGGCCATCTGATCCGAGGAGTCTTCAGCCTTGGTAATAGAAACCATGGAAGAGTTGTCGACAGGCTGGAAGGACCCAAACTGTTGCTTGCGTGGATTAGCGCCATGTTAACAGAGAGCTATACACATGTCGACTTACAGGGATCTCCATTTTTTTGAAGAATAAACCCATGGCTTTTACGAGTCCTCCAACACTAGAATGTGATAAGATGGTGACTATGAAATTTGGGCACGAAGGACACTTACGGAATAGACTGCTGCCCATCGTCAGACCTGTTGATATACAATTATGTTGCTGTCTCTTTGAATAGAAGTGAATAGACCTTACCTTATCGGCGTTTCAGGTCTCTTGTCAACAGTGAGCGGTGCAGACGTCGGAATCGATCCTTCTATATGGAGCGCAAATGTTAGTACTTCACATATTGAAAAGGAAGCCGAATTAATACCTTCTGCGGCTTGCTGTTCATACATCCCCTCATCGTTCACCAACGTGGTATCCCCACTGTCAAAAGACGAATCGGCCTGGTGTGGTACGTCGGAGTCAATAGACGCGGCTATTGGGAGCGTCGCCGATGATGCCACAGGCATGTCTGCAATGATCGCGCATTCGGAAAGGTTATGATAAAAATAGTAGGAAGGAATGATGCACAACGAACCAAATGCCTCGACCTGATGATCGTTATCACCGCATGGGATGGGAATACCGCCTATGGAGTTGCCTACCTCTTTGGGAGCCGATGTCTTGTCTAAAGAGCCATCGGCCTGACTTGAAAGGTCGTGATGAGCCGAGGTACTTGGTAGGGACGGCCCTAGTGGAGCCGCAGGGAGGGGGCGGGGAACGAGACTGACAACGCGGTCTTCAAAAGTAATATTATTTTAAAGAAGTGTACGATAGAAATGATAAACGATGCTGCACGAACCTGGAACCGCATCGCCGGATCTTTCGCCGTGCTGAACATCGACCTCTTGCGCGATGTCATTAATACCCGCCGCATGTTCTCCATTCGTGGCATCCGAGGAATTTGCTGGGTTAACCTGTGCGTCACCGCTGCGGCCATTCGCAGCGGGTGCATCACTACTCACGACCGGAGCACCCAAATCTGTAGCATTGAGTGGTGTGGCTGCCGCAGTAGGAAGCTTCGCGTGTACGTTCTCTGACCCCGGCCCTAACTGCACTGCTGTGGTGGAGGCAAGTGGCGGTGAGGGTGAAATGGACATGGTTATTGGGACGGTTGAAGCGATGACGACGACGGCTATCCGTTTGAACACTAGTCTTGCAAGACGGCGCAGCAAGAATTGAACAATAAAAATGAGTACCATGAACACAATCACGCAACAGAAAAACATAAGCAGTGCGGTGCGAAATGTCGAAACATGGCTGGATTAATATAGAATCAATCATCAAACATCAAGTATACATGACTGCCTAAAATCTCACCGTCTCTTGAGCTCAGGACAGAAAGTCGCCTCGATGTGTTTTACCAACACAGTTGGGAACTGGGCGATGAGCAAGATCCTCTTTCCTGTGTAATCTTCGCGTGCAACCATTGTGGCAAGGCTTTCCGTCGCGAGTGGATACAATCTGTCAACAAAGAACAGTTGTATGAGCACAAGATAATATATATAGATAGAGGAACTGTGACTCACACATCGCCATAACAGACCGCATGCAATGAGCGTGTGAGGGTGCCATCGGGAAGCCAATGAAGCCACCTCTTTGCCTCGTTAAGACCCAGGCTGGAATTGGAGAGGAGCCTATACGCAGTTAACACGACGGAGAAGACGCTGTACCTCACGTCAGTGTCGATCCCAGGAAGGTTCCCCTCCAACGCGATGGACAATTGCGTCATCCTGTCCAAGAAGCCGAGTTGCCATGCTGCAATCAAGTGGCGGAGAAGTACAGTGAAGAAGGACCCAGACACACGCAGCGACTCAGTCGCGAAATACGCCCTATGGCGAACATAAGTGTAAGTGGCGGTGGGGGTGGAGAAAGAATGAGACATATGCTTACTGCGTTGATGGGACGGCATCCATCAACACGTTAGACAGTCTTGCCCCAATGCTGGGAGTCAGGTACTCGATGAAAGCGGCCAGGGCCACTCTCAACATATACCATTTGGGGATTAATGCAACCATGATTCCGAAGAGGACCATGGCGGGTTTGATGGAACACAAAGAAACCATCGATTTGTAGAGGTGAGGGGATTTGTATGATAGATTTACTGGAGGGTGATAATGGCTCAAAGTAGTTCTGAGATGATGGAGAATAAGGCTGCACCTGTGTGACCCACGTTATAGCTCCGCGCACAGATCACCGGTCATGGCGACCCAATACAAATTATGAAATCAGAAGAAAACTCAGCATTCGCATAGATTCTATTCCTTGTAATATTCAGAAGAATGCATCGAGATAAGCGATAAGGAATGTCACGGATCTTATTTACAGCGAGTATCGGCAATTAATACAATGAACGAGAAGAGTGTGTCCGCGTAGTATATTGTGTCGTCAGCCCCAGTCAAAATCAGGAATGGTCAAGAAGCTTTCTCAATAAACTTCATATCGCCCCTTGTTGTCCAGATCGATCCTCCTCCATTTGGTAATACGCCACTTACGTAAGGTCGGGGTGTGCAGTGATCATACTTGATCATACTCTGCGCTTTAGGTGAGGCAACATCAATAAAATCACCCTTATTACATTATTATTGAAGAACTCACTGGAGACCCAATTGGACCGTTGGGTGATGCAGGCGCTTCTGCCATAGGTCCGAATCGACAAATGGCCTTCAAAACCTAAACCTTAATGTACGCCTACACTACCTTTTGAATGTTCATCTCCTTGGCAGGGCCATGCAATACTGATCACGTTATTATATTCATGTGAAAACTGACGAGGGTTAATAGAATTTTGCGGAACAAAGGAAGACCATGGACGGATCACCTCCGTTTTCGTCCGAGGCTTTCCGGCTTGTGTCCTCCCTCTCTTTTGTATCTTTTTAAGAAAAGAGGAATAGACCGCAAGCAAGATGTGATATTCAAGGACAATTACAAGCTATATGGTCTGCCAATCAAAATAATTAGCAATAGAGATTCACTGTTTATGAGTATTTTTTGGAGGGAGCTTCATCAGTTGAAGTCATGTTACAACCCATTCCTGGATACTTCAATATCCAATCCCCAACTTCCAATACAGAAGATCATAGTTCCTGTATCTTCCATAATCTTTCCTTTGTTCTGCATTTGGTAATTTGTCTGTTGACAAGTATTCACTTGTTTGTTTATTATATTCCCATTTCAGAATATTGTCTCCCTAATCTGTCTTATTGTATTCCCATCTCAGAATATTTCCATTTCCATCTTATTGTGGTCTTAGTTCATAGTACAATAATGAGAAGACTTATATTAGTTTCTGCAAATTTGTACTTTACTTTAGATCTGATATCAACTTAGTTTCTTATTACCTCTTCCATCTTTCTGTACTCTCGATATTCAGAACTCTTCAGAACTCTGAATATCCATAATTTCCAGCATAACTCCTGTCTTTGAAATTAAGGACTTCTGAGCGTTTGCATAGAGGCATAGTGTCAAGATCCGTTCCCGGAAACTCTTCGGAGTATTTCCCGGATATTATCTCTGGGTCCAAACCATCTTCCGGACCAGTATCAAGATCCGGAATCCACTGGAACCTGATCCTCATCCCTTCAAGGTGACTTCCGGTCAGACTTCCAGTCAGACTCCCGGTCAGACTTCCAGTCAGACTCCCGGTCAGACTCCCGGTTAGACTCCCGGTCAGACTCCCGGTCAGACTCCCGGTCAGACTCCCATCTCCGATCTGACTTTCTGACATCCACCTCAAAATCCGACCCGACTTCCGACTATGGAACACTTATAGTTTCCATATTTCCGAACCTCATCCTTGTTCCGTATTTAGTAACTGACAGGTTAACAGTTATTCATTTGCTTGTTTATTGTTCTTGTTGTATTCCCGTTTCGGAATCTTCATCCTAATCTGTCTTATTATACTTCTAGATTTGTAGTACAATTACTGGAACATCTATATAGTCTTCCATAGCTATGTACTTACTCTTTAGTTTTAATCTCGAATTAGTTTGTATCTCTTCTGTCTTTCTGTACGCTCAATATCCGGAACTCCCGGAACTTCCAAGTATCCATAAACATTCCGACATATATTCATCCTCTGAAATATGGACACCCGAGTGAGTGCATGAGGGCGCAGCACATAAGCTGAAGCCAAGTCCATCTGTACTCTGGTAATATTCCGATACTCCCGTTACTAATCCCCGGAAACCCCCGGACTAATTCTCCGAAACTCCGAGGACATATTTCTGGGAAGTGTCTGGAATATCCATCGGAAACTCTGCCCCGAGATCCGGAACTTAACAGTAGATTAAAACTACAACTCGTCACTCATTCACCTTATCTAGCATCATGTTTATTTTCCCCATTCATTTGTTCACAGCTCCACATCGGCATCACATTACTTATCCTTTACAGAACCCTTCTTGTGTTTTCAGACATCATTCTGATTTCCAGATACAAAGATAAGTCAACAGCCAAAGCTGATCCTGTTTTACTCAGATCCATTCATTTGGCCCTGTTTTGATTCTTGTTTTGTCCTGTCCCTGGTTTGCTCGGCTCCTGATTATTTCCGGATATTCCGAATGGACTAATTTACCACTAGTCACCATACTTTCGAAATCTGTCAGCTCCCGGAAATTCGCTATGTCTGCCATTTACCTTGATGGTATATTATGGATTCAAGTTCGCAATGTGTTGGCCACCTAGTATTGGTTTTCTTTTACAGGTACACCTTCCTAAACCATTGCTCATAACTCCGAATCGACATCGCCTTGCTTAGCCTTGTTCTTTGCCTTGTCTCGGAACTTTTCCGGTTCCCAGACCCTTTTCCGAACTTTTGTTTGGAGCCTTTCCTTCCCAACCCACTCTCTGGTCCATGCCTGTCCCGTGCATGTTTCTTGTCATGTCCTCTGTTTTCTGACCCCTTATCCAACCATTTTCCGACCATTCCGACTCCTCTCTCCCCTCTGTATTGATTTCTATAATGACTTACCAGTCTGTCCTGTTTCGGGAAGATTGGATTTCCGAGTCAGGAAGTTTCATGCAGTACTCATACATTGTTAGCTTTCGCAACCTGGATACACTCCAAACTGCAATTTGCTTTCCAGTTCCCTTCTGGGACATTTTCCGGTCCCTCTCAGCTCCTTTGAGGACCATTTATCTGGTTCCCTTGTGGAACAAATCTGGACATCACGTCACCCCTTTGACTAGCAGTATGAGTTGCTTGGTTGTTTCTAGGATACCACTGTCTCACCCACTATAATCCGTTGATTTCCGGGTATTGAGCAGTAAATTTTCCGAAACTTCCGATGCCTCTCATTTGACTGTATTGGTCTGCTCTGAATCTTTTCAGACATCTCTGGCCTTCGGGCAACCCATAGCCCTTTTTGGGCATTTCTGGCCTTTTTGGCATCTCTGGTCCTTTTTCGGCATGTTCAACCATTTCACTCAACATCAGATTTTGTGAATTCTCGGACATTCCGGAATCCTCGGACATTTTGGAAACCCTCGGACATTTTGGAACTCTTGAACTTTCCAGAATCCCTGGACTTTCCGAAACCCTCAGCCCCTTTTGTTGGGCACTCCAGGCCTCTTTTGGCACTCTTGGCCTTCAGCCAACCCTCGGCCCTTTTGGGCACCTCAAGCCTTTTGGCATATTCGGCCCTTTTAGGCATTCCTGCCTTCGGGCCACCCATGGCCCCTTTTTTGGGCATTTATGGCTGTTTTCGGCATGTTCAACACTTTCACTTAACTTCGGATTCCTCAGATTCCGGACTTTCCGGAATCCTTGGACCTTCCATTCCCAATTATCTGTTGAGTGTTTGCTTGCCAAAAATCAGTTTAATCCAGCCTTTCAGGCAAACTTTGGCCTTCGGGCAATCCTAGCCTTTTGGATCCCTGGCCTTTTCTTCTGGCCTTTTTAGCCCTTTTTCCGACTTCAAATTCTGTGAATTTTTGGACCTTTCGGAATCCTCAGACTTTCCAGAACCCTTTGGACTTTCTGAATTTCTCGGATGTTCCGAAATCCTCAAATTTTTCCGGAACCCTTGGACTTTCTGGAAACCTTGGACACTCCGAATTTTTTAACTCTTTGAGTTTTCCTGCTTGCCATGATCATTTTTGTCTGGCTCTTTTAGAATCTTTGGTCTTTTCGTACCAATGTTTCGACTCAATTTCATATTTCCGGATTTTCCGATCCCTCCGCATCTTCGGAAATTCAGACTCCGAAATAACGTTGAGTTTTGTTTTTCCTTGATTATTTTTGACCATCCAGCCAAACCGGCCCTTCTCTGATTACCTCAACTATGGTGTAGACGTTGGGATGTCTACATTAAAAGGGGGGTAACACTTATCCTGTTATTACTCTAGTCCCTTTAATTTTGGATCCACTTCATAATTCCTAGTCCACCCTATGTCTCTCTTTGCCTTTCTAGCACTCCCACAGCACACTTCGACTCTTAGTTCACTTAGTGACAGATGAGTCAAGTATCCATCCTTTCAGCCCTCTGTCCTTTCATGACCTTTGGGTTTTTCCCTCGGAAACCTAAGGACCTCATTGGTTATGACCTGGACTTCTCGGGCCCTCAACTCCCTTGCCTTTCCATGCTCTCTGCCATATGGGCATTTAGATCCTTGAGTCCCATGGATCTATCCAACTCCTGGCTCATTTGAGCATTTTCTGGCCCTCAGGCATTCCAACATCTGACCAGTTGCGTATTCTCGGAATTCCCAGAGTTCCGAGATTTCCCGGAGTTTCCAGAGTTCCCGGTTCACATCCAGTGTATTCCCAGAACTCACGGACCTCTTGGTTCTATGACTTTCAGCCTGTTTGAAGTCCTATCTAATCTTCTTGATGTCACCAGTGTATTCTCGGAACCTGTGGATTTCTCTGTTCCATCCAGCATACTTTCAGAACCTCCAGAGTTCCCGGTCTTCATCCCGAAACTCCTGGACTTTCCGGTTCACATGCAGCGTATTCCCAGAATATACCAATTTCCCATTTCAATGACATTCAGTCCATTCGAAGTTAGAACAAGTCCTGCCTGCCCTCCGAACTCCTGTGGCTTTTCCTTGTGGTCCAGTCTCCTTTCCTGCCTTATGGCTTGGCACTTACCATGCCTGTGGACACTGCCACCTTTGACCGCTCTAACTCCTCCTTGTCCCCTTGCCTTTGGACAATGTTTGTTCCTCACAGGCAACTCTCAGCCCATTGGGGCATATTCCGGCCTTTTCCGGCATTCCCTGTTGCCCCTGGGTAACACTCCGGCCCATTATGGGTAACTTCCAGTCCATTCGGACACTTTCCGGCCTTTCCGGCACCTTTCTGTCCTACTGGTTAGCCTTTATTCTCGCACTGCCTTGCACCCTCTGCATTCTGGCATCTTCGGACTTTCGTCACCCCCTGGAACTTTAGAACTCTGTTTCAGACCTTTTGAGATATTCAGATCTCATTGGATTTTCGGACATTTTTGGATTTCTGGACCTTTTCCGAGGTTTGAATTTACATTCAAGTATCCAATTATGACCATTGCCTCGTCCCAACCTTTGTCTTGATCTTGACTTTCCGAATCCTTTCTGAATCCTTTCCAAATCTTTTTCGACACCTTTCCATGACCTAATCCCTGTCTTCCGACACCCTACCTTTATCCCAACCCTTGTTTTACTCCCGACATTTCAACTTGTTGGTGTACTTGCAGAACCCTCAGGCCTCCCAATGTTTCGACTTGTCATGTATTCTCGGACCTCTCAGATTACCCGACTTCGGAACTTCCATCATCCTGCATGAACCGTTATGCACATCATAGCCTCCTTGGGAAATCGGCCCTAATGGGGGGGTACTGTCAAGATCCATTCCCGGAAACTCTTCGGAGTATTTCCCGGATATTATCTCTGGGTCCAAACCATCTTCTGGACCAGTATCAAGATCCGGAATCCACTGGAACCTGATCCTCATCCCTTCAAGGTGACTTCCGGTCAGACTTCCAGTCAGACTTCCAGTCAGACTTCCAGTCAGACTTCCAGTCAGACTCCCGGTCAGACTTCCAGTCAGACTCCCGGTCAGACTTCCAGTCAGACTCCCGGTCAGACTTCCAGTCAGACTCCCGGTCAGACTCCTGGTCAGACTCCCGGTTAGACTCCCGGTCAGACTCCCGGTCAGACTCCCGGTCAGACTCCCATCTCCGATCTGACTTTCTGACATCCACCTCAAAATCCGACCCGACTTCCGACTATGGAACACTTATAGTTTCCATATTTCCGAACCTCATCCTTGTTCCGTATTTAGTAACTGACAGGTTAACAGTTATTCATTTGCTTGTTTATTGTTCTTGTTGTATTCCCGTTTCGGAATCTTCATCCTAATCTGTCTTATTATACTTCTAGATTTGTAGTACAATTACTGGAACATCTATATAGTCTTCCATAGCTATGTACTTACTCTTTAGTTTTAATCTCGAATTAGTTTGTATCTCTTCTGTCTTTCTGTACGCTCAATATCCGGAACTCCCGGAACTTCCAAGTATCCATAAACATTCCGACATATATTCATCCTCTGAAATATGGACACCCGAGTGAGTGCATGAGGGTGCAGCACATAAGCTGAAGCCAAGTCCATCTGTACTCTGGTAATATTCCGATACTCCCATTACTAATCCCCGGAAACCCCCGGACTAATTCTCCGAAACTCCGAGGACATATTTCTGGGAAGTGTCTGGAATATCCATCGGAAACTCTGCCCCGAGATCCGGAACTTAACACATAGCACATAAGCTGAAGCCAACATCCTGACCCTATTCGATAGTTTCTGAGTTTCTGGTGACTTTCTGATAGTTCTGGAATAAGTTCCAACACAGCACTTAACAAGTCAGTTGCAAATGTCCTCAGCATACCATCCCCAAACAGACAGGGCTACCGAACATGTAAATCAAATGATGACTCAGATGTTGAGGCAATGTGTGGCACCAAACCAAAAGGATTTGATGTTGAAGCTGCCAGCAATTGAGTTTGCTATGAATAATACTACCTTTGAAACAACTGGATTCTCATCATTCTTTTTGAATTATACTCAGCTGCCATGCCCACTGGATAACAAAACAGAGTATCTGGGTGTCCTTGCCTTCACAGAGTGGATGAAGCTGGTGATCGTGAGTGCACATGATGAAATCCTTTTGACTAGAATTAAGCAGACATGGCAGGCAAATCACCACCAAAGGTCTGCTTCATTTGACATTAATGACCTTGTCTATCTATCCACAAAAAACATATGCTTGTCAAAGCATCAGGCATGTAAACTGATGCCAAGATATTTTTGGCCTTTTAGGATCATTTATGCACTGGAGCCAGGAGTGACATACAAGTTGGAATTGTCAATGGAGCTCAAGAAACAGGGATTAACCCCTATTTTTACATATTGTTGCTTTGTATACATATTGTTGCTTTGTATGCATATTGTTGCTTTGTATACATATCCCAAATGATGATTGTTTGTTCCCAGGGAGGCAGTTGAGGCAGATTCCTGGCTTTGGTAGTCAGCCTTATGAGTGGGCAGTAGACAGAATTTAGCTCACTTGGGACAAGGCCAAGATGCTTTGTTTGAGGTTTTGTGGAATACTGGGGAAACTACATGGTTTCCTTACAAAGATGTGTAACATATACAGCCATTACAGGCATACCTGGAGACAGTGGGTGTCACAAGTGTCCATTCATTGACCAAGGGCCAAGGGTTGTCCATTTATTTATGTTGACTCAATTATGCCAATCACTGAGAAAGACTCCCCTACCATGGAAGCTCAGGACTTCCCTACACAGTGTCCTTAACTGCCTAGATTATATACATTGTGTGTCTAGCTAAGACCTAAAGCAGTACTAGGCATTGTGCAGTAATCATGAAATGAGATAAGTAAACACCAAATTTGGTGTTAGGAATGGAATGGAGTGGAGGAGAGTCCGAAACGTGACAGGTCATTAGACCATAATGGGAATGGGGTTGGGAGTGGAGTCTGAAATATGACAGGATAAACAATACTTTAAAATAAATGATGGTATTATTCCATAAGCTTCTATAACTAAGAGGGGGATTCTAAATGGGTATTCCGAGTCAATATTTAAACTGAAGGGTAGTAGTGTACAAGACAGGATTTTATAACTATGTAAATGGAAGCATAGAGGACTGAAAATGGTGATTTTACATTAACAGGATACAGGAAATTGGAAAAATGGAACAGGGAGTCAAGAAAAAGGAACACAAGACAAGAGAAAAAAGATAATTACTCTGAGGTGGCAAATGATGTGGTGAAGTTATGCAAGGAATAATGGAATGCCATCAGAAGGAAAATGGGATGGAATGGCTAGAAAATGAAGTCATTAAGTGGGTGAGTTGTCAGTACACTGTCATCAGAGATGTTGCATTAGGAATACCAATGTCAGGATGCCAGAGTATAGATTGAAAATACATATAGGGACCTAAATGACATAGTTCCTAACATGTAGGTTCTAACTTAATATTTGAACAGGTGTATAAAATAATAATCTATACTAAATATTTAATGTCAGACAGATGAGTAGAAGAGGAGTATGAATGAGAAGGGAGTATGAATGAGAAGGGGAGTATGAATGAGAAGGGGAGTATGAATGAGAAGGGGAGTATGAATGAGAAGGGGAGTATGAATGAGAAGGGAGTATGAATGAGAAGGGAGTATGAATGAGAAGGGGAGTATGAATGAGAAGGGAGTATGAATGAGAAGGGAGTATGAATGAGAAGGGGAGTATGAATGAGAAGGGAGTATGAATGAGAAGGGAGTATGAATGAGAAGGGGAGTATGAATGAGAAGGGGAGTATGAATGAGAAGGGATGCTCGATTTTAGTGACAGTCTAGCCAGCGTCCGGCAGCAACTGCTTCAGCTGCTCAACCCTATGGCAAAACTGCACACAGGAATTGGGTGTTCATCTTGGTTGTTGTAGTTGCTATCCTCTGCACCGTCTGAACTGGTCACTTGTTCTTCGAGTGGGTGGACAGTGACAACTTTATGGGCACGATAGAGAGATGCAATTTGGACTTTGTTTGATTTTATGGGGTCATGAGATGAGGAGGGATTGTCTGCCCCTTCCCCCCCAGTTAGTTATTTCTCTTTTTTATTAACATTGTATTAACCATGTCTCTCTCTGAGGTATGACTGCCAACTCAGACATTGCCTATATCCCATGTTAGTGTGACATCGGCTCCAAAGCTATAAGTACGATCCTATCATTCTCCTGTATCTTTCAACTTGTTGTACAGGCACAAGTACCTTCATATGTGATCAATGCCAGTAAAGTCTGTCTGGGAAACAAGAGCTCATTAGGTGCCAATGTGCACACTATAGATGTACGTTTGGACAGGAGACTAACTATTCATTTGACCACACCGGTGCATCCCTGACATCCTAAAGTCGATATTTAGGAGGCTTCCCTTTCCATTTAAATCTACAAAGAGTGAGTATTAAGTATGTATGGTTTGAAGGAGTCGCCAAAACACAAAAAACCCAGGAATTGTCTGTGAGTCCTGACACGGAGATTCCACTTTTTCAAAGAATCCTTCAATTTGTTGCTCCTGGTTCTGATATTGGCTTGATTCCTGAAACAAACCAAGAGCTACGAAGAGGAATATGAGCAGCCACTGAGGAGTCCACATCAGCGCACCATGCTCTTACTAAATGTGGAAAATGTAGTTCCCGAGTTTGGTTGTTTTTCAAAACAGAAATCTATATTCATTCTCCCTGGGCTCGTTATGTAAAGAAAGCTGATGGTGCAGCTATTGACCTTTTGGAGATTTAGGTTAGTGAGGGATTATGAGCATTAGGGCTCAGGTCCCTGCAGTTGAAAATCACTGCGTATTTCACATTACATGAGGCCTATGTATTTTTGTTTAGTCCTTATCTATTTACAACAACTCAGTGAGACAAATGGAAAGTTATACGGTCTAGGAACAGTATTTTGCATACTTCAACAGGAGCACCCTACTTAGATTTGTCACCAGTCATACTACAGAGGAAGGCCACCTTTAGTTGCAGTGTTGGGATAGCATAGCGGCAGTCCCAGTAATGGTTGGAGCAACTCTACTTGCCACTAAGTGCCAAACATGCATATGCATAACTATGTAAAAGTTCAAAGTTCTCACCCCAAAATATATTGACTTAGCCTTCTGATTTTTCCGTTTGTCACTGTATACTAGTACAACAAATTAAGGTGTAACATGACAAATAAGTCTGGAATGAGGGAAAAAATAGCAGGTTCAAATCCAGAACGTTACAACAGTGGTGTCATCACTCAGTATATATTAGAATGTAGGCCTTGTAAATAAGGCCTCTGTAGCTCAACGGTAGAGCGTAAGATTCTTACAGTCCCTCTGACTGGGTAAGGGTCTCAAGGCCATGGGTTTTGACTCCCGCCTGAGGCAATATTTTTATCCCGTTAAATCATAGGCTCCTTCCTACCAAAAGTTCCCATTGAACTATATATATATATATCTTTTTCCAAGCAGATGAAATATTTAAGAATTATGGAACTAGCCATCAAGTACCAAACAAGCATATGCGTACATAACTATGTAAAAGTTCAAAGTTCGCACATCGACTTAGCCTTACAAATTTTTCTTTTTGTCATTGTAAAATAAATACTTGTACAACAAAAGTAAGGTGCAGTATCACAATGTCTGAAATACGGAAAAAAATAACAGAGTCAAATTTACAACGTTATACCGGTGTTGTTGTTCAGTATCTGTTGGAATGTAGGTGTTACAATTAACACCTTGTTAGCTTAGTCAGTTGAGCATTACATCAGGAAAGTGGGAAGCTCAGTAAGTATGCCATCTATATTGTAGGGCTGCACACCATCCATATTACAGAGATGGCCATACACAATACAGTGGTTGATGGGGTACGGCCATACCGTATACCATCCGTACACCTACCTCTTAGGTTGCTTGTTACGACCAGACAATCCCGCTGGACTCTGGGCACTAACCTGCATGCCCCCACGCACTACAAGCACCAATCGTCTGTTTATAGGATTTCCCGCCCGGACTCCGTTACGTCAAGACTCGTTATGTTCGACCTCATTACGACACATATCAGTCACCAGACTTTCCCCGCACTCCGTCTCTGTCTATGTCCGTCTTCGTCCCACGCATCAGTCACCGGTCGCCGCTTAGAATCCCGTCACCGCTCTAATCGAGCCCCATTCCCGTTTTAGTCAAATGACCTGTCACAATTTACATAGGACTCCGCTCCCACTCCGTTTCCCGTTATGGGTTATGCTTTGTCATGATTCGGACTCCGCTCCGTTCTGTTCCATTCCTAACACCAATTTGGTGTTTACTATTCCCGTTTCATGTTTAGTTAGTTTCGTTTCGCCATTACTGGATTTGGTATGTCATTCACTCCATGGTCTATATAAACTGGCAGATGTTGTACATACAATCCAGTCAGAAAATTAGCTTAGATTCCCCCCAGTAATCTAATAATATTTTCCATTCTAAAACCTTACTCAATTCACATCGCTCGCACTAGTCGGAGCCCACGGGCTCCGGCACATCTACCTCTCTCAACCAACTCGGCTCACGACCCACGACCCCCGACTTACGACCCACGACCTCTGACTTACGACCTACGACCCACGAACCCCGCCCAGACTCCCTGGGACCCCCGCCCATCCGTTTGAAATTGGACAACACGATCTAGCGAGGGCGCAGCCTATAAGCTGAAGCCAAGTCCTACCGGATATCCCGCGGGTTTCTCCGGAAACCTGGCCTGTGTGTGTATCCTAACATTGCTCAACAGTACGGCACGGGTGCCCAGACAGCTGTCTGACGGTGAATGGAACAATACAGCACCAAAGAAATTCAGATAGGACTAGCAAAGCATATTAACTACTACTCTGCAATGCTGCTGCACTCTGAGCACACGCCAAATGAAGCTTCTTCTTCACCAGAATAAGGACTTTGATTGTCTTGGGATGGAGACTTGCACGGCGCAGTGAAATGGTATTGGGGCCCCCAGAGAAAATGTGTTCAATGGCAACTGCAGACCCTGACATGTAATGTTCATCACCTATCACAATGAATTGTTGGATTATGGACACACCTGGAATACAGAGAATATTGTGAGCAAGCCAGAAGAGATTTGGGAACTGAGCATGCCGGCCCATCCACCAATGAATAGGATTGCAGGTCTCAAAGTCTTCCAGTGGAAGTTTGAAGTACTCCTCCAGCTCGTCCTTGGATGACTCAAGGTATGGCAAGAGTAGTGGGTCGCTCTCATAGTCAAGCTTCATACCATCATATGATATCCTCAGATCAAGTACTGAGTAGATTAGTTAGCTAGCATGACAGGAATGATAAAATGATGTACATGCAGCCCAAGTATAAAATGGAGATTCATCATACTTGTAATAATACTCACTGAGCTTCTCATGAGCATCAAGAAGACCCTTTTTGATGATGGGAGACACATTCATTGCCAAACTGCAAAGGATTGTCTTGATATCATCTTGAAGACCATGAAATATGGCAAGGGTGGTTGAGAGCATTGGTGCCTTTGTCACAGACATCTGAGTGGTGGTGCTGTGGAATGATTTCAGCCATGATGAAACCATAGTAATCATTTGAAAGATTTGAAATAGAGGGGTAGGGCTGAGTTAAATTGAGCATGTTGCACATTTGACACCACCAATAGGTGAAATTGGGAATGAGGTTGAAGTGGGCAAACAGGGCAACAGCCAAGAGACACAAGTGAAATGTGCATGTAGTTTGTCACTTGAAGGGGCCCTTTGTAGGAAGCGACACCCTAGTGATAGTCCTGCTGGAGGTGATAGCCTATCAGTGGACACTGAAACCACCGACTGAGCCTTGGAGATGAAATGTTGATAAGGTCAATGACATTGTAATTATTTACTGATTAAGCATGCCGTACAGTGCCATACATGCCGCTTTACAGCTGTACCTATACGGTGCAAGACGGTGCCACCCATACCATCTACTGTGCTGTTGAAACCCAACCATGATGACCAATGGTACAGGTACTGTGACCATCATATGGCACCGTATGAACTGTCAGTGTACGGCACGGTGCACAGCGCTACTATATTGTCTAGAGCCATGTAGGAGAGCTAGCTCAGCTAGACACGGCTAGACACACTACTTTTGCGAGATCCCTATTTACTAGTCAGTATTAAAGCTTTCTATAGATCTAGGAAGTCTATATAATGGGTGTAGACATTCCCAAATCCCTGATGTAGACTCGAATAGTTGCTCCTCCCGTGATGGGACCATTTGTTAGAATATGAGTATATACAATTAGCTATGACCTCATATCTCATTTTGTGTCTGTATAGATTCAACTGGTTCACATCATGTGATAGTTATTATTAGATAGTTCCTGAGCAGATAGTCCTACAGACAGGTGCACAGACCATGTAGTACAGTATATAGTTAGTCCAGTTGAGGGGTAGAAACCTCAACTGGAAGCCCAGCTATATCACTGGTTTATTCTACACCACTCTATCTAAGTTACTTAGTACCTACATAGAGAGTCTCATACTGTGGTTCCCTGGCTTGCAGTTTACTCTAACACCATTAGTCTTGCGGTTTCGATTCCTGCCTGAAGCAATCTTTTTATCCCATTAAATCACTGACTCCTTTCTACCAGGAGTTTCCATTGAAGCAGGTATATTTCTTTTACCAAGCATGTGAAATATGTTTAAGAATTACGGATAGCCATTAAGTACTAACCATGTTTAT
>WHVD01000391.1:0-22966 GCA_015178975.1 Hysterangium stoloniferum
AGCACAGGAACCATTTTCCCCGGCGCATCCTCAATACCCTCCGTGAAATCAATTACATTCGCCATCCGGACTATGACTCTGCCAATATTCGCTTCTTTGCTAGTACCACAACGTGATGTAAAGGCGGTATAGGTGTTCAGAAGAAGCCATTTCGCCCGATATCGGATTTTTACGGGGGTAAGATGGTCTTCATTAGAATAATTTCAGCATGCAATGTATGGATTTTACAAGAAGCGAACATGCCTCAAGAGATCCACCCCTCTTTAACAATTCTGCTCAATTGCCGCACAGTTAGCTGTTTGTTAAGCAGTCTAGTCGCCGTCGTATCTTCGAGCTTGTCCCTGAGCACTCCGGCAACTCTATCGTACTCCTGCACACGCCGCGCGTATACCAAGCACTTTCCAAGCAAAATGGCCGTCTTGGTGCCATACAGTAGCTTAGTGCCGATTCGCTCTAATGCCAGACCACAAAAGTAACCGGGTCCGACTTCGACGTCCGTTGGATTGCGAATAACGGGATTCTTCCAGGCAGCAATAGCGTCTCTCTCAATGGTGGACATGCCTTACTCACTTCCTGATGAATCCAGAAAGCCTTGCGGTGGCTCTAGGCCAAGTTGGAAAACCACGGCACTAAATGAAAAAAAGTCCGACACATTGGAGTCGATACTTGAAACAAAAGATTAACATACCAGTTGCTGAACCCACGAATCAAGCGCTTTGCTTGTTGATCGGTACATGCTCGTCACGACCTGGTCTGTGATAACAGAGGCCGTGATGCTCTTGTTAGAATATAGGGCTGTGCGAGCATGCATAAGGTGCCACACCGGCAAGTTGCCATCCCATTGTTCAGCGTAACCTTTTGTTGCCATACATCTATTGTTCTCAAGGCGTATATAACTAGTATAGATTTTCGTATTTACGCTATCCGTTTGCCTCCTACGAGACACAGAGGGTCAAACGGAAATCACATTCGTCCTTGTTTCTGATTGTTGCGAGCTTCGAGATTTTATTTCAACAGCTCTCTATTACACGCCCATTGTCTCTGAAGTATGTCGTTAAAATGACTTTCGAGCACTGCGATCCGTTGACATTCCAGGGCAGCAGGCGAGATCAATGGGGGGTAACTCTTTGACATGGTCAGGGTGACTGGGTACTACCTCGTGGTCAGACATGGGGAATGTGGGATATGGACAAGGGGCGTGTCCCAAGAATGGAAATAGAACCGTTGACAAGGTTCATCAGGCTTTTTCTATGTTTGTGGGACACCGCTTTGAAATAACACTGGTCTACTAAGTCACTGCCCTGCATCCACAAGTACTGTTAGCCGATATGAGATTTAAACAACGAGAGTTATAACATAGCGTTACGACAACTGTAAATACAGAAAATAATACATTAATTATAATCAATAACTGAAAAAGAAAAGGCTGTCGAGTATGTACAAAACTGGTTTGGCCACTTTATCTGAAGATTTCCGTGCATATCGCGAAGGGACTTTGTACTTCGTGTTCATGGAAACATCAGTGAAATAACCTTTTCTGTTTATCTGAACGCTTATGATGAAGCCACATGAAAAAGGTCATTACGCCAGGTTTTCTTTCCTGCCAATGTTCTTTTGCCTGGAAGCCCACCCTCTGTTATATATTAAATTGGACCCAGTTAGAAATTGACCATCGATTTCATTTACACGGACACCATGATCTGAACGACTTCAATTACGTCATGCTTTCAGGACAAACCTTATACGCCTTTTCTTCCATATTTATCCCTATCCATATTTTCTATATTCTCACAACCCATTTCATATTATCGCTACCCATCCCTCTCATATTAGTACTATTCCTATCCCCCGTGACAATAGGCCCACACATGGGCAGAAGGAAATAGACCAAGACGATGCATATAATACATGTGTGTCGATGGGGATAATGATTTTGTCAAGTATGTCTACGATCATTTCTTTTGTCGAGCAATAATGGAGTTGTATGGTGCCGTTGTCAATTAAATTCCGAATAAAGTAATATTTGACTTCGATGTGTTTCATTCGCCACAGCGGACATTGATTAGAAGTGAACTATCATTCCTTGATTGTCGTCTAACATAGCCATAGGATCTTCATATATGGTATTGAGTTCTTCTAAGAAGTGTCTTATCCACATGACTTCACGAGGGCTTCTGAAAGTGCCATGGGATTATCTGGATGACCAAGACACAGGTTCCCGCTCCAAGAAAGATTGTGTATCCTCTCGTCGATCACCTATCCTCACGATCCCCTGCAAAATCCCCATCTGAATATCTCTGTAAGTATCAATTTCCTCCTAAACGTAATTCTTGCTCTAGTTGTAAACGGATATTCATTTGGTGAGATTCCAATCGGCAAGAGCAGGATTAGATGAATACTGAGATAGTATATTGACTGAATAAGAGATAAAGGACACGATAGGACAGCTATGAACATAAGACTTCCAATAACCTCTCGTTTAGTTGTCTCTTATTTTTCCTCACGAGTTTCTAACCGTGCGATGGAACTAAAATCAATTCCAAGTGAGATAGGAGATCACGTTGGTTTAAAATTCAGTATGTTGCATTTTCCCGGGATATATGGAGATATAAACCGATTTAGACTTCCCATCATACCAGATACTCATTCACAAATCCAGTGAGCCTCACCGTCGCTCGAAATTCCAAATCGATCACCAATTGCACCCCCCGGCCCCAGCAGAAGCCGATCCTCATCTCCCACTGATGTTGCATCGTCCACCTAGAACCCCACTACAGCCCAAATTCCATCTTCCCACATCTTAAAATGCTGCGATATCATAACCCGAACACGTTCAATTAAGTTCCTTGGCCATAAAATCATATAGAGTTTTTGGAAATTTATTTCCCATTCCTTGTGCACATTGTGAGGACCTGAATACATGCCTCTCCTTCCAGAAAATGCCTCTCCTTCTGAGAATGTGGGATGATCTTTTTTTCTTGTTTCAATTTGAAGAAATTAATTGACGATTTCGTTGACTGTGTCCAATTCATAGTCAATCGTTGTGGACATGATGTCAAACTCCTCTTCATCACATTAATGGGCTGAGATAGTTTGTGTCTTCAATCACATAATTTACTTCTAATAGTTTCAATCTGATCGAATCCATGTGGGGGATTTATATTTGATAATACCGGTTCCATCATAGCGCATCAAACAAGTGCTGACAATAACATTGTTCGATTATTGGTTAAACACATGCTGTCTGCTGTTTTCAACTTGTCCCGTCCCTCCCTTAGATTGTCATTCACCATATTTACTACCCTTGGTTCGTCTTCAATGTGCAACATAATTTAGTTCTAGGCTCTTTTCTTCCGAAGCGCCTAGGCCTCTTCAATTTGTAATTCTTCCGGTTTAGTGAAACATCCGGGAATGGGCCGTAACAGTGTAGCAGGCAGTAAGTAACGAGTTTCCAAGGATTTAGTGATTCTAGTATGGTCTTCATATTCGGACTCCATATGACATAGTAATCCTTTCTCACCTTGGAGAAGACTTGATTTACACTGCCAGTGCTAATTTTATAATGTTTAATTTTCTCGAAAGTAATTATAATGAATATACAAACTGAACTGGCTACCTAAAATTCAGGATCAGTCATAAATAGGGTTGGGGTTGGGGAGCTGACTGCCCTATTGGCAGGGAACTGGAGGCTGCCAGCATCTGCGCAGATCTTAGTCAGGCTGGATCTAGCTGTGTGATCTTGGATTTTATGTGGTATTATAAGCAGAGCGCCGCCAGCCTGACACCTGGGTACACCAGGATCGACAAGCCGAAGGGATGCCATCTCAGGACTTGAGCAGCTGGGATTGGGGTACCTAGCGGACAGGCCTGATTAGGATTTTCGGATTTATCCGACACTTCTACCTCCACTTTCTGCGCATCCTAGCACGGCTCTCTATACAGACCTTATGAGTATGGATTTACCCCTATGTCATAGATCGTTATATAATCCTTAGTGAAGTTGAAAGGTTTATTCCCCATGGAAAGCTTGATTATCTCAGGTTGCTTGTTGTGAAAGAGCAGGTGTAAGAAGGCAAAGTTCCGAGTCATAAGGATAGAAATCTTAAACCATCGTTTGAGCCCTTTAAGGCCTGAGAAAACAATCCTTCGCATATCATACTTTGCGTTACTCTTCGAAGAATCTTAAATAGGTCAAACGACATCCAGGCAATGAGTAAATCCGTTAGGTGTATGGAACAGTCTAGTTACATGTCCGTCCGTGCATCTTCAAGAGGGATAGTTGTGTTGGAACTTGGTGAGACCCTGACAGATGGAGTCGCAAGCAGACAGAGGAGGGATTGTACTCCATACCTCAAGCCAGTCACGAATATCTCCTCCCAAGACATATCGACAATTTTCTTAGAAAGGTCCAGGAAGTTGTGAAGAGCAGGGATTGGGTTATCCTCCCGCACTGCTGTACACACAATTTTGGGTTCTCGACTCGTGAAATTACCGACGATGAGCCCATTATTAGCATTAAGGCGCCACAAAACAATGAAGTGGTTGGTTTTGGCTTCTTAATTAGCATTCTGATTGCCGATTCATTTTTGAGACGACAGGTCCACGCCGGATGGTGTAACTGGATGACTCTCCGTAGCCCTAGAATCCTAAATTCTCAGTTCTAAGTGATATTGCCGGTATGCCGATCGTTAAGCGACGACAGGGAAGCTGTCACGTCACCTTTCGAAGGTGGATGATTCGTCCTAAACGAAAAATTCAGGACCCTCGTTGATAATTTTTGTGAGTACCTAATTCTCAATGTGTCATATATTAACCTATATATCCTTTTCAGTCATTTGCTTCCGCTGCTGCCACCTGGCCACCCTCTATGTATTGGTCTGCAGCTGCGACTCCTGCTTCGTTCATTGCTATACCCTTTTTGTCTGGAAAGTCCTTTAAGGTTTACTGGTGAGCAAAACATTATTTAACATTCAGTGAAATGTGTCAAACAATTTACACAAATAAATACAAAGGTTACTGTACAAACCTGTAGATTGAAATATGAGTCAAACTTTCAACGGTGGTAACGTCTCTGCTTTGCTATTCCTTTTAAATGTCTTACAGCACCTTTGAACCATGTCCAACACGCTCTGTATCATTCCCTTCCACCAAGCTGGATGCCCCTACCGACATGTACACTACTCGACTTCCCCCTCTCAATTCGTTATTTCCTACTCCCCCCACTTGGAGCCAGCAAAGATTGGAGCCAACATCATTCTCTTACACAAATTCCATCCATCCTATCCTACTGATCAGCCCTCCCTGAATCAGCAAGAACACCGTCCATCTCTCCCCCTCTCCCCTTCTAACTTCTTGTCCACACACATTGATCATACAATACCAACAAAGCCTAAGCCCTGCCCCACCAACAAAACGTTCATTTTTCCACAAGGTGCATCTGATGAGAATGACCTACCTGACCCAACAATTGCAGCTATCTCTATGAGAGCAAAACGCAACGTGACTACCAGACCAAGGAAGTGTACTGTCCCTGCAGGTATAGGGGACGTGGGGGACATGGAAATGAGCTTGTATCAAAGAGAAAGTGGGATACTTTTGACGATAACTATGAGGATGATGTGGGGGATGAAGGTTTATCTCTAAGGTGGGATAGAGCACTGGGGGCAAAAAGTGGAGTCAGGCTGATCTCGAGGCACTGATGGAATTCACAGAAGAGACCTTGCCAGCTGGACCTAATAAATGGGCATTAGTTTATGAAAGGTTTGAGACTTGGGCTGTTTCGAATGGATGGCCAATTAGAGGGGCTGATGCGGTGGAGAAACATTTCAAAAAGGTATGTTATTAACAAACTCCCACAACCACATCTAATATCATACAACTTTTAGTTGGTACATGTAATAAAACCAACTGGAAATTCAGAATGTCCATGGGACATAGAGTGTGCTCATCAGATTGTGCATTACATCAACAACCAAGTCACATCTGATGTTGTATGTGATGAAGAGATGGAAGAGGATGTGATTGTCATCTCATCTGACCATTCACCTGCATGTTCACCAATCAAACACAAAATAAAGAGCTACATAGCCCGTCAACTCAAACATGGACCACAATCAGAGGGATGTGGATTACACACAACATCCTCACAGCTTCATGGTACATTGGCTAACATAGCACATGTCTTTGATCCAAAGGTTCAGGCAACATGAGAAGACAACCATCAGGCTCGTAGATTTGAAAATTTTCAATTACATTCTCTAATGACTCAACTTCGTGAGGCAGAGGGCCAGATTAGGCAGTTACAGCGGGATGTGGATCGCAAGACTAGACGTGCAGATATGGCAGAGAGGGATTTATGGATGTCTGAGATGTTGTGCAACCAGCCCCACTATCCACAACCCTCACATCCTCAGTTCAATATGACCAATGCCCATGTTCCAACAATCCACTCCCCCACTGCATCATTATCCTCGTCACTCCCCTTCTCCTGTTCTCCATACCCAATCTGTCACCCCTGACATTGCCATTCATGATAACAAGCCATTTTGATTAGAGATAAATAGCTTCTATTTCTTGGTAACCGCACTCCATTTCTTGTGTACCACTAAACACTACTCTATAACATGTTTTTAATTGTCTATACTAGACCCAAGAAAATGTTTACTGATCTAAAACTATTGCTGTATCTCAACAGCCATTGTATGGAAGCATGCTACACGATCATTCTTGTGAATATCGCTCATGAGCATTGATGAAAAATTTGAATAAACATCATCTCCCTCAGCCTCTCGCCAGATATCACAATATACTGCATGAATCTGGTTGATACCAACACAATGTACCCGAAGATTGAATGCTCGAGTGATAACACAAAGTAATTGTAAATGTTGAGAAGGATCCACAGGCAAAGGCACACGAAGTCGACCAAATCTGCTTTGTAATGCTCACATACCCCACTCAGCTGTCTGCCGATATGAACGTAGTTCCCTATCAACTGCTAGTTGTACAAAGCGTCCCAAGTGGGATTGCAGCAATCGATCACCAGACTTCAGTGGAGCTTTGTGTTACAACCGAACAAACCTGCTGGACTCCGGGTACTAACCTGTATGCCATCATGCCCTACATGCACCAAACATCTGTTTATAGGATTTCCCACCCAGACTCTGTATGTCAAGAGTTGTTACATTCGACCTCATTATGACACATATCAGTCACTGGACTTCCCCTGGACTCCATCTCTGTCTATGTCCATCTTCATCCCACACATCAGTCACCAGACCCCGCTCAGAATCCCATCACCACTCTAATTGAGCCCCATTCCCGTTTTAGTCAAATGACCTGTCACGATTTGTACTCCGCTCCTGCTCCGTTTCCTGTTATGCTTTGCCATGATTTGAACTCTGCTCCGTTCCATCCCATTCCTAACACCAATTTGGTGTTTATTATTCACATTTTATGTTTTGCTCGCTTCGTTTCATTATTACTGGATTCGGTATGACATTTACTCCACAGTCTATTTAAACTGGCAGATGTTGTACATACAATCCAGTCAGAAAATTAGCTTAGATTCCCCCCAGTAATCTAATACATTTTCCGCTCTAAAACCCTACTTGATTCACACCGCTCGCACTAGTCAGAGCCCACAGGCTCCAGTGTATCTGTCTCACCAGTCTCGACTCACGACCCACAACCTCCAACTTACGACTCACGACCCACGACCCCCACCCGGACTCCCCAGGATTCCTGTCCACCTGTCTGAAATTGGACAACATGATTGTGAAGAGTGGTGGAAGTTCTAACCATTCTATATACAAAGAATATCGACCGTTTAGGTATGACACTAAGATGTACTGACTGTCTAAGTCTACGCGAATCATGCCAGCTACCAGGTGCATTGAGCACTGCTTCAAGAATGGTACCTAAATAATTAGAATATATGTAAATGGAATACTTTTAGAAAGATCAAGCCTCTAACTTACCATCTGGTCCAAAGACAAAGACTTGATTAGAATAATGATTATGAGTCCAGCCACAGTAGGTTGCATTTTCCATCAATGGATCATCTGGGACTTCAGCTGGTAATTTCAATCCATATATATATCTAATTTTGACAGGTCACATGATTAAACAAAACCTTATTTGCCGATCATCAATAAGGTTTTGTGCCAATCATGTGACTGGGACAAAACCCTTCCAATGTGATTTTATTATTATTTTATTTATAGCATAGGAAATACTAATGCTTATGTCATAATATTTTAAGGGCATATAGATAACATGTAGACCTAACCAACCTCCAAATTTCAAGTCTGTATCTACAGTGGTTCTTGAGTTATTCAAGAATCTTTGCACAACTAAAAATCATTGGAAGGGTTTTGTCCCTCACTGTACTTCCAAATGCTCCCACAAGCAGGGTGTGATGAGCAACAATCATATTTTGAAATGACTGCATTTTTACAGGATTTGGCCAGATGATGAGTGCCTCAGACATATCATTGAGTGTCGTCTCAAGTATATTTAGTGAAGATTTCAGATACCGGTCGACTGTTGATGGGACCAATCCAAAAATTTGTTGCAAGCTTGTTTGAACCATGCAAGAATGAATGTAATGCAATACCAATCCTAGCCCTCCAGCAGCATTCAAGGACTGCCTTTTGGGGTGGGGAGCAGCATACTGACTGATATCTGATTGTTCCACAGGTATGGTATTCCAGTGTATCTCAAACCCAGATTCGAGAATATGATTAAACATTTTCACATCAAAACCCATCATTGTTATGAATGCACAGTCATTTTGAGCAGTCCACATATGCTGCCAGGCCATGTCCCCTTGCGGAGGAGGCAAATCTGGATGTGTAAGGTAAAGGTATATGGGGTTTCGGTATTCAGCACGTTCTCCACATTTTTCCAATTCACCAGCTAGAGTCATGCCTACATGGTTGTGATATCTCAGCCATTGTATTTGGGCTATCTAAAAATGCATTAAAACATACATATGAGCCCATATACATGTTCTTGATCCTCCTGCTCATCTTCTGACTCGTCATTCATTATTTTGTATACATCCATGAACACTGAATGTATTAAAGGCATATATGGCACTGTGACATGAGTGGTGACATTAGAAGGTCACAACAATGGGATATGATGGTCCAATCATATATATCTAATCTTCTATTTTATGGAAATTGGCTCTACGGTTGTAACAGCAAGTTCTAAACCCTGTCACCTGTCACAGCTGTCAGTTTGAATTAGAAACTTAGAGTTTTAGTGCTACAGAGAGTCATCCACTGTGGACTCACTGCAGCATTTTCACCCCGATGGAAACAATGATATTAATATTAACTCGATCAATGTTTTCTACCATCAATGTGTAAGGTTCAGCTTTATAGATAGCGTAATCCTTCAGTTGAGCTCTTTATGAAGTGGAATGCACAGAGTAGGAATAGGCTCCAATTCGAAAAAAGACCCCCCTAACTAATGGGGGGTTCACCTATTTATGCTAGCCCTCCTAAGCTACGTTCCCTGACAACCTCTTATACGTCTGAAACCCTCTAATGATCGAAAACTTCCAGCGTCTTCTCTTTACCCCTTACCATCTAAGACTAGGGTGGTTACCCGCCCGTTTCATCATCCACCACCAAGTCTGCTCCCGTTACACCCGCCCTCCCACACTGCATGGCAGTGTGCACAGTATCGCAAACGGGTCAATCGTGTAATTCCAACACTCCCTGCTCCAACTCATCGAGATCATCGCTCCAGTACCCTCCTTCTCCCCACACATCAACCACCATACCCTCAGTGCACACCCCGCTCCCTTGTGCCACAGCTGTGTCCTCACGTGTGGTGGGTGCTTCCAATTCTGGTCTGCATCTGTCTATGCCGCTCACTGCCGACTTAGAGGGCTGGCCACGTCTGCCCTGGTGGGACACAGTGTCGAGGCGTTGCTGAAGAGATGGTGCCGACTGTGTTGGGGCGCTCTTACGTGGCTTGGTCCTGCGACGGGAAGCACTCAAAGCATGCTGTTGGCGTGTTGTTGGGAGCCTATGGGAGCTGTCTGGGTGTGCAGACAGCCTTTCCACTAGTGGCATTTGGCGTTGCTCTTGCCAGACCCGGCACCATTCCCTGGTGCGAGGCTTAGCCATAGGGACGGTTTGTGGCCTGTTGATATTATGCTGTGCTTCGAGGATCTGACGATGCATTGACTCTAGGTGCCCCATTCACAGATCCCAAGCAACCTGTACCCCCCTAAGCGCGCTATCGCGGACAGCGGCCATCGTTGCTGTCAAAATTTCCGTAGAGACCTGTGTGGGTAGACCCTGTGCCTCCATGGTGGGTAAGTCCTGCTCAGTGCTTGGACATACTGATCCCACATAAATAGCAGATGCCTCTTTAGCGCTAGACCCAACAGATCGATGTCGACCACACCCTGGCATCACAGACATTTGTGCGACCTTGATGTGATCGGTGGACTGACCTCAGCCTTGCGGCAACAAACGGACACTCGAAACGCCAAAGGCCTCCATGTATGCCTCCTTGTATGGTAACCATGTCTTCTCACCCGTGTTCCACAACACCTCAAACAAGGCATCAATGCCTTTTCCCGAGTGAGCCAAAATTATTTCTACTGCCCACTCTCGTTGCTGACTGCCAAAGCCAGGGGATTTGTCTCAGCTGCCTACCTGGGAATAGCTGGTCGTCATTTGGGATATGGATATGAAGTAAAGACGCGTGAAAGGAAGGGTTAATTCCCTGCTTCTTTAACTCCACTGACAGGTCCAGCTCATAGGTTGCACCTGGCTCCAATACGCGGGTGATCCTAAAAGGGCCAATGTATTTCGGCAGCAATTTGTGTGCCCGATGCTTTGGCAAACGTAAGTTTTTCGTGGACAGATAAACAAGGTCATTGATGCTAAACTTGGCAGCCCTCCTATGGCGGTTTGCTTGTCGCGTCTGCTTGACCCTTGCCGCCAGGATTTCATCATGGGCACTCATTATGGCCAGCTTCATGCGTTCTGCAAAGGCAAGAACGCCGGGATATTGTGTGTTGCTTTCCCAGAGCAACGGCCGTGGCATCCGGCCATAATTCAAGAAGAATGGTGAGAACCCGGTCGTTTCAGAGGTAGCATTATTCATAGCAAACTCGATCGCAGGCAGCTTTGACACCCAATCCTTCTGCATCTGTGTCATCGTTCTATTTGCTCGCTCAGTCGCTCCATCCGTTTGAGGATGGTATGCTGAAGACATCCTCAATTCAACGCCTATTAACCGGTGAAGGTCTCTCCAGAACAGGCTCGTAAATAGTGAGTCTCGATCGCTGATTATCTTGAGCGGCAGGCCATGCAGCTTGTAAACATGCTCGAATATTACTTCAGCCATTTGCGTAGCAGTATAATTGCCCCGTGCTGGAACTAGGTGAACCATGCACGTTAAATGGTCAATAATGACACAGATGTTATCAAACTCCCCAAGGCGGTTCTTGGACAGCGGTAATGGTCCCACAAAATCGACTCCAATTGCCTCCCATGGTTGTGAGGGCACCTCCAATGAACGAAGATGTCCCTGCGGCTTCTGAGTATCTGATTTCGACATCGCACACACACTGCAAGACCTGCAAAACAACTCGACATCCTTGGTTAAAGATGGCCACCATACGTTAGATTGTAGGTATGTGGCAGTTTTCCTTGCCCCTAAGTGTGCCAGGATCGAGTGAGCATGCGAGATAATTATTTCCCGCACCCTTTGAATGCCTACCATAATATCCGGGATACACAGTAAGTTGACCTTCTCTAATTTCAGAAACAAGAGGCCCTCCTGCAATGTAAACCCCTTATACTCCAGGGGTGCTGCCCATATCTTAGCGAAGAAGTCATCCGATCCATACTGTTGTCGAAGTGCATCCAGGATGTGGATGTCTGGGTGACCCTTTGAGATTATCCTCGCTAGCGGAAACTCAGAACGTGTGTTTGTCTGAATCCCCAATAACTCGCCCTCCATTGCCAATTGTGAGGTGTATCCTATGTCATCCTGCCGACTATTGTTGCCTGACTGATCCAGCCCTTCTTGCAAACTAGAATCTGCACCCCATTCTGTATCTGCATTGGCCACCCCTTTTCCCGGTTGTCCCTTTCGTCTCTTGCTCTGAGTCTTCAACCCTGCCAGAGTTGCATAAGATGGGCGTGAGCGTGTGGCCAGCCTGCTGGACCGTCTGGTTGCCTCTGTTAACACCGCTGCTGCTAACCCTGTATACAGTGGTGTCGACATGCTGTTGAGGCAGCCTCCTTGTGGCCTGTAAGGTACTCCTCTCTCCTCCTCGTCCCCCTCAGGAGTCTCACTTACATATTCTGTTTCCGCCCGAACGGTTCCGAGTGGTTCATCACTGTAAATGCGGGACAGTGCATCAGCAAAAGTATTCACCTGGCCAGGAATGTACTGGATCTCGAAATCGAATTCGTTGAGCAGGTCTAGCCACCTTGTCTGCCTGGGGGACAAACTTCTTTGTGTAAGTATATATTCTATGCCCTTATGGTCGGTACAAATCCGAAATTTTACCCCCAACAGCTGTGGCCGAAACCGTTTCAATGATTCCACAATGGCTAGGAGCTCCTGTTCATGCACAGGATAGTTCTGTTGAGCCGAGTTGAATTTCCCAGACCAAAAGGACGCCACAGCCGCTTTTTGAAAGTCGTCCCCTTGGCTGAGAATGCCACTCGCTCCCGTTAAGGAAGCGTCAGTTACCAAATTAATAGTGGAATGGCCTGGTGAGTAATCTAATGCAATGCGATACTTGTCACAATGAGACTGAACAATCCGCTTAACCTCTTCGAAGGCACGTTGCTCAGTTGCGCCCCACCTCCATGGTCTGTTTACCCCTGTCTGATTAGCCAGGATGGCCATTGGGATTCTTACCCCTTCACAGTTGTTCGCAAGGTATCCTACTGCCCCCAAAAACCCAGCCAACAGTAACTTGTTCGTCGGAATTTTCCAGTTCGTGACTGAGTCCACCTTATGGGGGTCCATTTTTATCCCTTTATCATTGACCACATGACCTAGAACTCGCAATTCAGGAGCAAATAAGTGCATTTTGTCGACAGCCAGGTATAGCTTCTCTTGACGGAGCACCTTAAACACGGTATGTAAATGCTTCACATGATCGCCAATGGAATCTGAATATACGACTATATCATCCAGATAGACATCCATGAAAATGCCAATGTAAGGAGCGAATAGGTGGTTCATCAACATCTGGTATGTGGACGGCCCATTGCAATCGCCAATCTGTAATGTTAAGCTTTCCATAGTGCCATCTGGAGAGGTAAACAATGTCCGATGGACATGCTCTGGCACCACTCGAATCTGCTCGTATGCATCCTTTCCATCTATTAGACTCTGATACTTATGCCGCACAACGTTCCTTAGAATGGCTTCAATATCCGGCAAGGGTGTAGCCAGCTTATACGTGTTAGCGTTCTGCTCACGTTTATCCACTACCATGCGAATCCGCAGCTTTCCATCAGCTTTTGGAGACTTAGGAATGATGAGCATAGGACATGCATTTGTACCTGTGGCTACCCGCCATCTCCCATTCCTCAGGTACACTGTTTTCTTTTCCTGCCATAGAGCCCTCATTGCTTCTGGACACTTAGAAGGCTGCCATGAATAGATTTTACCCTCGTCAATTATTGGAATGGTATGATTCACTGCCCGTAGTGGAGGCAGCCCTGTCAGTGCAGTGTCTGGGTCTAAGTCCGCTGCTTCAGCTCGCAATTCGGCCTTTAAACTATCAAGCTCATCCTCGAAAACTTCAGCAACGGCGGACCGCAGTGTCTCAACGGCGTCTCCTTCCATTGGTAGTGGCTGGCTAGACCCAATGTTAACTCTTGTAGGATTCAAGCCTAGCATCACTCTATGTTGAAAAATAAACAGGGTTCCTAAAATCAAATCATAGGAATCGAGATTGGCGACATCAAAACGACGTGAACAATTTATGTTCTGGTATACAAACTGAGCAGTCGCCGAATAATTGATTTTCGATCTCGACCCGTGAACAGCCAATTGCACAATGAGTGGTTTGAGCAGTGGATTCTTAGTAACTCCTAGCTGATCAACCAACGTCGTGGACATAAAATCTGCGAGTGACCCACTATCAATTAGGGCTTTCACAGGTCGTCCATTTAAGAATGCTTCAATGACAACTGGCTTGGGCAGCCACCGAGTAAAATCCTTGGGCTGCATTGAAGTATGCTTGACTGTCTCAATACCTTCATTTTTTAATTGACTCCGTTTAGGTCCTAATGTTTTCCTCCTGGTGACATGGGCAGCATTTGCGAAAACAATAGGTTCCGACGACTCCTCCTGGGATACTGCCCGAGTCAATATATCAGGTACAGTCCACCCCTCATGCTGTAAATGGTCGGTTGTCACAGTATATCTTTTCTGTAATTCCCGATCGTGAATCTCATAGACCCCTGCAGTAAAGGAAACTCGGAATCGCTGCCGCTCCACTCCATTTACATCATTAAAAACACTTGTCTTATAGTAGACTCGGAAATGGAGATCCAGAAGATTGCACATCGCCCCTTGACAATACCTTCGAAACGCTGGCATATCTTCAGCAAAACCAGGTATGTGCTCCTCATAGACGGCCTCTATTTTATCATCCATGTTCTCATTCAGCCTGACCACAGACCATGGCATAAACAGAGGTATGTCCGTGTGGATCTCGTCCCATATCCGACGTCCCAATTCTTCTGTATATACCCTAAACCGGGCTTCAGGATTAATTCCCTCCTGCAGTGCTTCTTCAGGTGGAAAGTACTCCTTCAGGGCTTCGAGAAGATACTGCGTTGGACTATTTCCCTCTATTCCCGGTGGGTCCTCATCCTCTATTGGCTCCCATTGGGCAGTTCCTCCTGCCATTGGGATAGCATTGCTAACTACTTGCGCAATTTCCCAGTCACCACTGAACAGGGCTTGTTTTGTAATCGCCATATATAAGTGGGGTCGTAAAAGATCCACAATTTCATACACCCAATGTGTACCATCGAACGAGACCTGAAATCATTCTGTGTGTCGCATTCCTGCTGCCATAGACTCAAGTTGCGAAAAATGTGTACAACAACGTGTATAATCCTTGCCACTGTAACATGGTCTGCACAGTCATCGGTGAGATTTTTCCCTAACCATTCAGGGTCATTCACGATGCTTTGAGCAACAGTAAATCCTGGTTCCCGACATATAATTTTGCTAATTTGAAGAGGATCCCCAGGTATGATGTTGTCTCTCACCCTGAAGTCTTCCACCGAATAGGACACCTCGAACCGTGTCAGCGGATTTTGACCCTCAGCTATGGCAGTATCAGGCCCAAAATATTCAGTGATCGATCTCTGCAGCCAGGTGGCATAAATTTGATCGTGTAAGTTATTGAACTCCTGTTGTGTCTCTTCATCCTTAAACACGAATGAGGCCATATGTAGTTGTAACTCTGCCCGTTCCTTCTTTCTTTCCAAATTGGTAAGTCATTTTACTCGGACAGATCCAGCAGACACCGTTACCCCTTTTTTTGGTGCCGACACGAACTTCCCGTGGGGACAGTTGTGGGATTCGTGACCCTCATTCTTGCATGAGAAACACCGCCCCTCTGCTCGAAGTTGATTCATCTCACTCTGACTTAATTTAGGATGTGGTTCGAGAGTGGTACCCCTCGGTCCAGATGGCTGGGAGTGGTAACTTTTCACCCCTTGGGTATCCATCTTCTGCCCGGTCTAACTCACTAAATCTTTCTTTGGGGGCCATATCCGAGGTGATCGGGACGACTGTGTTTTCCCTCCTCCCTTTTTCAGCCAGTCGAAATTCTTGTGCAGCCTCAAACCGGGTAGCCATTTTGGTAAGTTTCTTCCATGACATATTGTCAGGATTGAGCCCATTATCTAACCATTTTTCTTTAATATAGTCATATGCCCCATCCCAGACAATTTGCTTGAGTTGTCGCTCGTGGATATCAGGAAACCTTCTAGCATTGTTTTCGACATCTCGTGCAAAATCATGAAAACACTTTCTACCCTGCCTGGCGGATGTTAGTTGCTTTCGCAGATGCACCTTATAATCGGCAGGAAAGCAGTAATCGAATAGGCCATCGTAGGCAGCCTTCAAGGTCCACTTCCATTTGCTCAACGCTACATGCTTCATATAGAAGGAGCTTGCCTTTCCATCAAGGAAGTATATGATCAATTTCACTGCCCACTTGCGATCTAACCCGTTGATCTCTGCCCAGAGATCATAAGCATATATAAATGCTTCGAGAACGTCAAGTTCAGCAGTGCCTGTATAGATCACAGCTTGCTTAGTCTTAACTCCAGCAAGCAGCTTCTTGGTTCGTTTCGCCTCAGCCTTGGACCGTTTGCGTTTGACCTGTCTTACGCAGCTGAGAGCTAGGTGAGTTTTTCTTTCTATGCTTCCTTCTTGTTTCAGAGCGACTTAGGGGAGCACCTTCCGATCCTGATCCAGACTCAGGGGAGTCGGTGCTACGTTCGCTGGCTGACGAATCTGACTCAGTTGACATGCTATCTGACGACTCATCGTCTCCATCGCTAGACGATGAGCTGCTTGAATGAGATGGTGGTCCGAATTTCCCTTGCCCTCCTACTGCAAAGTACCCACCCTCCGGCACTTGCGAAGGCTCCCGTACATAACGGCTAGTAACTTTCTTGGGCTTCCGCTCTTTCTGCGGCGGACTACTCTGTATTTCGCTCCCTTTGTACAGGTTCTTCAAGGGACGCTCGCCTTCCATTCTTTCCTTCCCTTTGCAGGGTAACCGCTCTAGTCTTCGATGGTAAGGGGTAAAGAGAAGACGCTGGAAGTTTTCGATCATTAGAGGGTTTCAGACGTATAAGAGGTTGTCAGGGAACGTAGCTTCGGAGGGCTAGCATAAATAGGTGAACCCCCCATTAGTTAGGGGGGTCTTTTTTCGAATTGGAGCCTATTCCTACTCTGTGCGTTCCGCTTCGTAAAGAGCTCAACTGAAGCATTACGCTATCTATAAAGCCGAACCTTACACAAGCAGGGATCTACAGGCGGTATAGGTATTCGTAAGAAGGCGACTCGCCCGATATCGGATTTTACGCGGGTAAGATGGTCTTCATTCAAATGATTTCAGCATGCAATGAAACGCCATCATCAGAAGCGTACATGCCTCAAGAGATCCACCCCCTCTTGAACGATTCTGCTCAATTGCCGCACAGTCAGCCGTTCGTCAAGCAGCCCAGTCGTCGTCAATTCCTCGGGAGCGAACACGACCATTTCGGCAACTCTTTGGTACTCCTCCACACGTCGCGTGTAGTACAAGCACTTTCCAATCACAATGGACATCTCGGTGCCGTACAGTAGCTTCGTCCCGATCCGCTCTAGTGCCAGACCACAAAAGTAACCGGGCGACTTCAACGTCCGTTGAATTACGAATAACGGGTTCGGCCCACCTAGTCATGGCGTCGCTTTCAAACTCGGACAAGCCTTCCTCAATCACTGACGATTCCAGTAAGCCTTGCGGCGGTTCTATGCAAGCTGCAAAACCACGGCACTAAACGGAAAAAAAAAACGTTCGACACGTTGGAGTCGATCCCCGAAACAAAAGATTAACATAGAATTTGTTGAATTCATGAATTAAGTGTGTTTTTGTTGATTGGTATATGTTTGTTATGATTTGGTTTATGGTAACAGAGGCCGTGATTTGTTTTATTACATCCCCACAGTCCCTGGAGTATATCCTGAAAATGACTTTCGAGGACTGCGATCCGTTGAGATTCCAGGGCAACAGGAGAGATCACTCTGGGGTAGCTCTTCGACATGGTCAGGGTGACTAGGTACTACCTTCTGGTCAGACATGGGACGCGTGAGATATAGACAAGAGGCGTGTCACAAGAATGGAGAGGGAATCGTTGACAAGGTTCCTCAAGCTTTTTCTATGTGTGAGACACCGCTTTGAATGTAGTTCAAATTGCCAAATAACACTGGTCTACTAAGTCACTGCCCCGCCTCTACAAGTACTGTTAGCCGAGATGACCTTTAAACGCCGAGAGTCAAAACATAGCATTATGACCACTGTAAATGCAGAAAATAATACATTAATTATAATAGATAAACTGCAAAGACAAAGGCTGTGAAGTATGTGCTACACGGGTCTGTTCTCTTCATCTGAAATTTCTGTGCATATCGACAAGGGACTTTGAACTTCGCGTTCATGCAAACATCAGTCAGAGAACCCTTTTCATTCCATCCTTCTGCCGACGTACCGAGCCGTGCGGCCGAGTTGGGTTCCGCCATCCTCCGGCTCTTTCATTCCTTTTATGAAAAAAGAAATAGAATGGGCTATACTTCGATTAAAAGTCATGACAGAAAAGGAGAAGCAAGAACGCTTATGATGAACCCACATGAAAAGTAATTACGGCAGACTCTTGGCTGGAAGCCCACCCTTTGTCGTTTAATAAATCGACCTATTTCATTTACACGGACATCATGATCTGAGGAACTTCAATTATGTCATATTTTCGGGAAAATCCTTATACCTCTTCCTCCATATTTATCACTATCCATATTTTCCATATTATCACGATCCATATTACTCACATTATCACTACCCATATCTCTCAAGTTATCGCTATCCCTAACCCTGTCAAAATCTGCAATCTCCCCGTTATGTCTAGGAGTCTAACGACAGATTATTCCCTGGAATATCATTTATGCAAGTACTTTTGGATGCGTATTACTCACGTTATGGTTAACATTGGAAATGAGCGAAGAAACAACTCAATCCTAATGAGATGATAATTCCTTCTTCAGGAAAAATCTATGGTCGGTAAGAGTCCATTAATTGCACTCAAGGAGAATGTACATGAGCTATAAAACTCAATTTATCATGGCTTGTACGATATAAGTGGGGCGTGATCGATTTTTGAGCAGCCTGAAAGCAGAAGTTGAGGGAAAGGACCTAATATGTGCAACTTCAACATCATCAGTCCTCTAAGTGGTACAATTTTCAGTCGATTCCAATGCTTCAAAGTGATGAATAAGCTTACAGGATCATAAAAATATAATGGAATTCAGGAGAGATATAAGACGCAAAAGCGACGGATGACACACGGATATAATACATGGTACACAGTCCATTGCTATATCACTCAACCTTTTTAGTCTCGGCCTCCTCTGCAGTCAACACTTGTACATGATCTCTCGGGAACCGAACCTCCCATTCCTTGTTCTCCGTCTCCACCACACACCCTCAACGCCAGAACAGGATCGTCAGTCCCCAAAATAGCAACAATCTCCCCTTCAAGCAACGCCCACCTCCACGTGGTCTTTTGTATTGAATGAAAAACCAGCCCTTGCAAATACAAGCTTACTACGGCCAATGACTTGCTCGTTCGGAAGTTGATTGGGTGAGGCGTTGTTCACGCCGCCACCACATACACCATTACAATCGATCCAGCCTGTTGTAATGCCTCGACGTACAAGCTCTATCAGTTAGCTCGCAAGCAACACTGGGTCAGCGATTGCTCGACGAGGTTCGTGGAAATAGACCTCGTCGCGGACTTTGAACGGACAAGTTTGGGTTTAGCGAGATTGGGAGAGTGGGAGAGTAAGACGACGTCATCCGATATGGAGCCTATCAATAATGAGATGGGTGTGAAAAGCGCAACTACTACCGTGGATGGTGGTTGTACGAAGATCGTTGGGAAGAAAGGGAAGCCCGACAGATGATAATGACTGTGGATAGGAAGGAAATGAAGTCGAAGATGCCGAGCTTGATTTGGGCCCACAAGCACATACGTCGAGTGGATTCAGCCACCCATCAATCCGAATAACCCCACACTCACACATTCGCGCTCATTCCGACCATAGTGCAGACATTCGGATGTTGTTCCCAGATTCTCGAAAGGATGTATATGGCTACACATTCGTCGTTCTTCGCTATGGTCGGTGTGGCGGAGCAGGTGGGCAGCTGCGGAATGCATTGGGTAGCGTTTTGGGGCCGTTTGAGATGAGTAGGTGGTTTCGTGGGCTCATTACGGGCCGGCCAGTGAATGACGGCGGAATATCCGATGAATTCAGTTAGTACCTCGCCCGTTCACCAGGTAGCCCCCCTCCCGACCCCAACGCCCGGAAACCCTCCAAAAAGCCGCTCATCTTCTTCCTCACACTGTTTAACATTCCCATCCCCATGTACCGTCTCATTGGCAGCCATGCCGCCCGCTTGCCCCCGAATGTCGATGGAACTGATTGCCTTGGCGTTTGAGGGCAAGGTGCAGAAACCTGTTGCGGAGGCTTACGATCCCGTGGAGTGGAAGAGCTTCTGGTTGCCAATATCCGTGGGCGGTTGTGGAAACTGTGATGCTTCCTCTAGATATTCAAGGTAAATGGCATGCCTGTACCTCTTTTCTTGTCGCATATGTTCCATCTCTCTCTTATTCTCCTTCTCTGGACTTTACGCGGGTTTCGACGAGACACGCTGGTTGAACGAAAGAGCTTCTGGGCGCTGCCCACTATGAGCAGGTGCTGTGACTGCGACGGGACTTTCGGATATTGACTTGCTCGGCCGTCATGGTGCAGTGTTTGGGAAGGCTAAGGCTTTGGGCATAGCTTCAACTCGTTATCGAAGGCGACCCGCGATAAGAATTGCCGAAGTACAGAAATAAAGAAAAAATGTTAGTCAGTTTCAATAGCATAAGTTAAACGTGTCAACCAAAACGCAAATCCTACGAGTCGGTGGCTCTATCGCAGGGAACTGTAGGCTGCCAGCGTCTGAGATATTAGCGGACAACCCATCTGCGCAGGCTTTGGTGACCCTTGGCAGGCAGTGTGACCTTTGGCAGCAGTGTGACCCGTGTGACAGGCAGTGCGTGGAGTGTGAGCGCCGTCAGCCTGATGCCTGGGTGCCCCATACACGCACGACCCGTCGGCTGTCAGGACTTCAAATTTGTAAACATACACTTCTTACCCAGGACTCAATTTAAATCCGTAAGAGTTCGATGAGGAGCGTGGATCGAGAAAAGCGGCACCTAGTCTGGCCCGTAGCCCTGGTCAGGATTTTCGGTTTTTTCCGACACTTCTAACTAACCGCACCTTCCAAGTTTCTCTGGGTAATAGCCCGGGTCTCCACGGAGACCTTCTGAGTATGTATTAATTTTTGGCAAGTGATAGATTGTTATATAATTGTATTTTATGAATTTGAAGAGTTTATTCCCCATGGGGGGACTATCTCTAGGTCTAATACCATTTCAACGCGTATATACGTTAGTCGTATGGAACAGGCTAGTCACACGCCCGTCCGTGCTTCTTCAAGAGGGATAAGTAGTTTTTGTTGGAACTTGGTGAGACCCCTACAAATGGAGTCGCAAGCAGACAGAGGAGTGAATGGACTTCGTCCATCAAAACATTCAACCTCCTCGCCAAAATCTCCTCCTCGGGCATATAGACAACCCTCTCAGAAAATGCCAGGAAGCCGTGGAGGACAGGGATTGGGGTATTATCTCGCACTGCCTCGCACGCAATTTCTGGTTCTGGAGATTGTGAAATTAATGACGATGAGCCCCTTATCAGCATCGAGGCGCCATCAAACACTATAATGTCTGATTTAGGGCGTTGAATTAGTATTCTGATAGCCGAATCAGTTGAGACAACCGGTCCGCGATGGTGTAACTGTGAACTCACTGCAGCATTTTAACCCAGATGGAAACAATGATATTAATTCGATCAATGTTTTCTGCCAGCAATGTGACATCCTTAAATAATGCATCGAGTTCATCTATGATGATTGAATAAGTGATGTAGCGATAAGAGTTGGCACACGCAAATGAATGGATGTTGGTCTGTAAAACGTCAAGCGCGATATCCAATAGAGTTCATAAATGCTGCGGAGCCAAGGATCCCGTGTGAAACAGCAGGAGAAAATCGATATTTGCTTGGGGAATCAATCCCATGTGTCCAGGTTGGTTTCGATCGTATCTGCATATTTCTCATTTAGGCCATTCTCCAAAAACAGCAACGGTAAAACCTACGACCTCAACCAGAATTTGAAACAGTTTCTAAGTCACATTTGAGGTCCTGATGTGACAGGCGCTGTGCATCATGCACCTCCTTAATAATGGAGGAGAAACAGTAAGTAAGAAGGAAATGTTCTGAAGTGGTGAGGGTGGCAGCCGACCGGCTACAGAGATATTTGCAACGTGTGATATGAATATCGAGGCGACAGCATAGCATTCCCCAGGAAGTTGCGACCCGACAGGGCAGTGTAGAGCATAGGAACCATTTTAGCTGGCTCATCCTCGATAAATGCCATGAACTCAATAACATACGTCATCACTACTATGACTCTGCCTATCTTCGCTTCTTCGCTAGTGCCAAACCGGTATCTAAAGGCGGGATGCGTATTCATGAGAAGCCAACTCGCCCGATATCGGATTTTACGCGGGTAAGATGGTCTTAATTAAAGTAATTTCAGCATGCATTGAATGACTTTTACCAGAAGCGAACATGCCTCAAGAGTTCCACCCCCTCTTTAACGATTCTGCTCAATTGCCGCACAGTTAGCTGTTTGTTAAGCAATTTAGTCACCGTCATTTCCTCGCGTGTGGACCTAAGCCTTCGGGTAACTCTATCGTACTCCTCCACACGCCGTGCGTATACCAAGCACCTTCCAAGCAAAATGGCCATCTTGGTGCCATACAGTAGCTTCGTCCCGATCCGCTCTAATGCCAGGCCACACAAGTAACCGGGGCCGACTTCGACATCGGTTTGATTACGAATAACGGGCTCCGTCCACGCAGCAATGGCGTCTCTCTCAATGTCGGACATGCCTTGTTCAATCCCTGATGAATCGAGCAAGCCTTGCGGCGGTTCTACGCAAGTTGCAAAATCACGGCACTAAACGGAAGAAAAAGTCCAAAACATGGGAGTTGATCCTCAAAACCAAATA
>WHVD01000392.1:0-22838 GCA_015178975.1 Hysterangium stoloniferum
CTTATTGACGGTGAAGGTCAAAGGTTGAGGTTCCTTAGAAGAACTGGCTGGAATAAAACCCTGCCGTCCCAGGAGAATAAGTCTAGATCCCAACAGCTGATCTCTTAGAGTACCAATTTCGTAATTAATATGGAAATCCTCTCCTAAAAAGAATTGGCACCGTCATTCCTCTAACAACATAAGTTTCCACCACGAACTTCAGTAATGTTCCGCTGTCGTCCTCCAGGTAAATAGGAATATTAACATATCCGATAACCTTAGCATTACCCGTGAGCTGGATTAGACGCAACTTGAGTCCTTGTTTCAACTTATATATGCCCTGCAGCCCCTTGTAGAATTCCTCCGATATAAGGGAAAGATCTGCTCCCGTGTCCATTTGAACTTTAATGCATTTGGGTGAATCGGGAGTTCCTACATGACCGAAAACATGGAGCGCTGCAACTCCTATGCTAGAGTAACCACTGGGAGGATCCCGTTTTCGATAAAGGATCGTAGTATCCTCCTTCATCAGTCGACTGGGACGAGGGTATTGGATTCTAGGCCTCTTACTTTCCTTGTGCAGGGACAAGATTACATTCCTGCGCTCACTTCGACAAGGAATATGCTTCGAAGGGGAATCCAATACCGTGTCATTGTCGCTGTCCTCCGAATCCAAGTCCTCGTATGGTAGTAAGTCGGGGGGGTTTCCAGGATCAAATGGGAATGTGTCAACGTCAGTTCCAGGCGAACACAGCGAGTTTGAGCTGATTTGTTCGTGAGAATCTCCAGTCTGCCCATACTTCTCGGTCAGGCCTTCAAGGTCCTGCCGATGAGCACTCAATCGGTCTCCCTTTTCGAAGAAATCTGCGGCGAGTATGGATACATAAACTTCAGACAGAAGAGCTTCACTAGTCATTCGATTTTCCTCCCTTACTAATGTGTCTCCGACTCGGGGCGTATAAATGGAAACAAAAGTCAATTCGTCATCAGAGCTATTTACTTGTCCTTGTATAGATAGTCCATGAACCACTTCATATAACCTTTGCTCCTCAGCTTCCTCCGACATATCCTGTGCAGAGCATTTGTTGATAGAGACATAATGAGACATTTTGCCAGCATGGGGGCAATCTATCTTGAAATGCTCTGGACTTCCACATATCCAACATTCCTTGGTGGGTTTGACCGAGCTCCTCTTGTTACTCTTCTCGAAGAACATTTTTCCATGACGCTTTCCCTGCGTTGGATTAGCGACATCAGGGACGATCCTTCTGGTTGAGCCTCTCTCGTTAGTGAGACTAACGAGAACCTGGTTAGGTGAAGAGAAGTCGTTGGTGACTCTAAAATCCACTTCCTGACCCTCTGCTAACATTACGCGCGGTTTCTGGAACCTGTAATGTTCCCAGTGTGTTTGGACCCAAGCGTTAATCAGAGCTTCTTGCAGGTTATTAGCATAAGTCTGCAAACTCATGATATCGTCAATGGGTTGTCCTTGAAGAAGGTAGAGCCATTCCATAGGCAGCATGAGAATGAGTCTGCATGTCTCATCTCCTCTGTCCTGGTGGAACCCGTACAGAAAGCAATAGAGTTTAACTCTCTGTTGGATATAGTGGACGGGTGTCTCGCGATCATGACCAACTTGTCGAAATTTCATGGCTTCCCATTCTAAGGCCAAGGATTCATGCCAGCGAGTTCCAAGCAATCCTTCCACGATGCCCCAGAGAAATGACCCATGAGATTGACTGAATTCAGTACGATGCTCACAATCTAGGGTGCTCCACCAGACCTTAGCGTTTCTCATGAGTCGTCTTGGCAGAGCGACTCCTAACATCACACTCAAAGAGTCTGATATCTCCGCAAGACTCATGATGTCCATGATATAGTCCAAGGCCTTGGATTGGGCTCCATCGTATTCGGGGAGGTCAGACCACTTGATCTTGAGGTCGCTGGTGTTAAGAGTGATCTTCTTGTCCTTAGGTAAGTCATCAATAAGCACGCTAGCTTGAGACCGCATCGGAGTTCAAAAAGGGGTATTAGGCACTCTATTGTGGCACTCCCCACGTCCCGAGTTCCCTCCTCGGTCTGAAGTATTCGAACTCCCAGATGAATCACTAGGGGGTCCTCCTGATGGCAAGAAAGGATTTGAAGTGATCGGCAGAGAATGGCGGGGACCGTCTGGGTTCAGCGATCCTCAACCAGCAACTGGGCCAGCTATACCCTCAGTGAATGCGGTAGAGAAGGACAGTCGACCCTTGCTGGCGACCGATCGGTTTCTGACAGTGGTCACCTCGTTCCCGACGTTAGGGCTGTTGGAAACTCCCTCAAACGCGATGTGAGAGCGGGGATCTCCCTGAACAGGCATGGGACCAGATTCCATCGCGATTTGTCTCTCCATCTCCATCATGTTCAGGAGTCGACACGGCTGAGGTTGATGAAAGGGAGCACAGACCTCAATCCTTTTTTCTTGAAGGTGTTCTATCACCTGTGTCCTCAAGTCCAGCGGAAAGTCCTCCATTATCACAGGACGGTTGAGAGAACATAGGAAACAAGTATCTGGAGACCCATTTAGGTTGCGAACTAATGAATCAGTCGTGGAGATAGGCGAATCGGGGACCTGTATCGAGTCATTATAGGGGAGGAGTACCTCTAAAACCATCTTATTGAGTCTCCTTTGATTTCATTTCAGCCTTAAAGTGAAGTACACAAACGGCAGATTTGGCGTGACTCCATTGAGAGACTCCTCCAACATGCGGATATACATGTACTGGTAGTCAACCTTAGGCACGACATGGTCTCCACCGAGCAGGACGTGCAGGATCTGCAACGCATCATCATGCGTATGAAGTGCTTCAAGGAATAGAGAAAACACCTCCTGCTTGAGAATCCTCCTTCCACCTTCTGTAGCGGTAGTCACCTCGTTCAACCATTCAGGAATCGATCGGGTCAAGTCCTCAAGGTTCCCTGGTCACGTGAATAAATCTCGCGCTGATAAGATCGCCTGGTAACGACCTAACCACACTGCTACAGTCACTGGTAAAATGGGGTAATCCGTATTGTACTCCTCTACAAAGGGGGTAACCAGATCCTCGGAGATTTGATCGGTGTAGTACATATCCCATTGTAAGTCGATGGGCTGAGCATAAATCATATGACCTCCAAGGAACTGCTTGAGAATAACCTGTCTCGGAGGGAACCTGAGAACAGGCGAGGGTGCTCGACCAGCCTCAATGTTGGCTCCAGGGGCATTTGACTGCCCGAGTGACGAGCGTTCTTCAGGTGGGTCGAGTGGAATGTTCGTTGACAAATCCGCTACTACGCCGGAAGGATCCTCCATAGGAGTTGCAGCTTGAGCATTTATATCTCACTCGGCATTCCTTCCTTTGCGTGGTCACCACACCTTGCACTCATGTGTCGGTAGGGTTCTAATTAGATCCCCACGTCAGTGTTGGGGTCACATGGTTAGCCTGACAAAGGTCATGTACAATCAATCGGGCACATTTCTTATTCGTTCCTCTTGTATAATGCCAAGACATCTCAACCAACCTATCTGAGGAGCTCAATAGCGGTGCTTTTATTTCACTCACTTCTCAACAACAATGTGCTGCTGATTAACCAGCTGAATGTTTTTCTTCGCTCATGGATTCCTTTTTACACTACATTCTCTATTTTCTGTGGTCCAGCTTTGTCTTAAATTCGCATATGAAATTACCACACCAATCTAGTTCTGACTCAAATGAGTCCATATTGGCCGCAGTTGTCAGATGGGGAAAATTAATTGCCATTGCGCTGAAGCCAATAATATCTGGTGCTTCTGACCCGGAATTCGGGTACAACGCAGCTCACGATCTCAATACCGTCCCAATTCTTGCTTGTCTCCTTACACATCCAGACGTCAAGACACAATGCACAGCGCATCAACAACCGGGTCACCATTAAGTGTCTTGAACATTTAGCTTTCCCCGGCCTCTCTTTCCTCTTGTTGGTGGCCACATTTCAATGATATATGGGTAGCATCTCCTTCGAACTCCATATCAGAGTTGGAAAAATGCGGTTTGATCTGGTGAACGTTGTGCTCAATAATTAGAAACCATTTTCAATGAGATATCGCTGGCATACTTGGAACAAACTAAGAGGAGGATCTCATTGCCTTTATAGTTCGCTTTAAAGGAAGATTAACCATTGCGTCAACCTGCATATTTGAGGGAATCTCAGAGTGCATACAATAACTTGTTATCCTTATTACAACTCTGTTCTGAGTCCCTGATGGACACTGGATCGGTGGTACCTTTAACCTTGTAGGAGGTATGTTGTGGGACTACAAATACATCTCACAGGCAACAAATGTTCCTGGACCATTTTTGAACCAGCCTGATACTGGGCCACCGTTGCCATTGTCTTTGGAAGGGATTCCGGTCCTTTTGCATCATACCAAAGTGATATTGTCTAGATTGCCACCAATCGCATTCTGAATAAAGATCCTTCCTTGTCCATTAGTTATCCAAAGAGAATGGGAAGAATATTCTTATTGCCCTCCTACATCACTGAAGATTATCACCACAATCATGACATTATGATACATTACCTTGGCAAGTGTCTTACATTCCGCGCAATTTTGATATACCAATAGCCCATGATGAGCTGAAACGTTGGTATGGACTCAGAGTAGCTTATTAATTCTCCGACTGACAAATGATCAAATTATGTGGCCCAATGAAATTTACCTTGAGAGCTCTGGTCTTCCTCTCTGTCTTGTTCAGACACTCCACAAAATTCAAGCCGATTGATATGGCGAGAGTGAAGGAAGAAATAATGTCGCGTCCCATTAACCCGACTAGACTAACACTTGCCCTGGGCTTCTCCTCATTGAAAGTGTTGATAAAATTAAACAGGCAGCGTGCACTCTCGCCAGAAACAGTTTGAGGTTGAAAACACCAACTTAAAAGCAGCAGGGGTAAGCATAGCTCGGACTGCATGTATATAATTCATGGCAATGCCATGTCTCCAAACCAGACAAGTCATTTTGCTTTCCACTCTGACCCTCAATAACCCCCTAAATACTATATTATGGTGACAATTTTCAGAACTATTATTAGATGTTGTAAACCGTCAGCGGACGGCGCAAGAAAGCAGTAAGGTAACAAAATCCATTGCAGCCCAAATAGTTCAAGAAAGGTGAGATGCTTTTGTTTACAAAGGCAGGGATGACATGCTGTGAATCCTGTGTAATAACAGCCACAACCCTGTAGCACACTCCGACTGACTGCACCATAAAATCCCGACACTCCCTTTCTAGTGTATGTAAGTACGACTGCCCCGCACAAATGTCTTCTTTCAACGAGGCAACTATGGGGAATCACGATGAGGCAACAATTCAGAGCTACCTTGAAGGCGTTGAGGAGAGACCACCCTTATTTTCCCCAGGTGTATTGAGTTCAGAGGAACGGAACGAGATCATTAAGACGGGGATGAGAGAGATATTCAGGGAGAAGCTTCGAGAACGATGAGGTTGTAACGAACCCGCCCATTATTTATATTATCTGGCCGCCGATGACGAGCAGCACATACAACTGTCTGCAAACCATAAACAGATCTGGGTTGACGCGTGGGTGAGTACAGTATAATGCTATTTCTATGTGACCTGTGTCACATGCGGCACATTTCAGTCTCAAGGAGAAACGAGCTACCACGACCCACTCACCGTTGGTAATATATCCACCAATAACATGTCCGACGTCAGCCCGTCTCGCAGTCATGTCGAGAATTGGGGAATTATCTCTCGGAGTCATGGGACATCTTCAAGCGTTGGAAAATGCCCCGGGTGTTACTGTGGACTCTGTTTGGAAAGGATTGAAATGAACGTCCTTCATAGTGCAAAGAAAGCTTCGCTGATGGCCAAGCTGACAATATAAGGGTAAATCATAAGTCGGTTATCTCAAGATGCTGCCTTGAGCAGGTTTCTACGCAGCCGTCTAACGCTACCAAGACTGGGAAGAATACACCAAGAGACTATCGATTTAATGAGGTAGGGATGACTCAGCGTCAAGGTTGAATATACTCGAAATTCCGACATCTTTGTAGACCCACATATCCGCTTCAGATTGAAAGAAGAGCCCCAATGGTGTTAAATGACTGGTTACCGGTGTCTTTACTTTGTATACGGTAGCAAAGGTCACACTACTTGCGTTATGCCATCTTTGGCTTCGGCCTTCATATGGTTTTCCGGTGGCTATTGATTGGATAGGAATAGGTCAACTGCGATTAAGCCATCACGTTACAACATTTTAGTCAAGTCACCGCTACACACTAATTTTGATGAGGTTGCATCAACATTTATCATACACATCGCACAGTATCTATCAGAATTTCGTCACTGCTTTCCCATGTATATATCGTGGAAGCAATCTGCCACGTGTGTCAGCTCTCTGTAGAGGAGTTCATGGCGACCGGTGGATGCATTGAATTCGGTTACAACCGTGCGTCGCGACATCACAACATTTCATCTATCCCACGAAAATCATAACTGACTACATCACCCACAACCACCTGCCATTTATGAATATCAGATGCGGCTTCTCGTGTGTTGTATCCACCAAGCTGCATGGTTTCGAGATGTTGCTAGAGCTATATTGAAGCTTTAGTGGACAACACAATTATGCAGATGGCGTCATTGTCACGTCATATTGATTGGAGGACAGCACATTCCCTATTTTGGAGTATTTACTGCTTGAAAACCTTCTTAGATGACAGCACGCTTCTCACCTATCACATCAACCAGCTGAATGCGGTTTCTTCGCTCATTTGCCCATCTTAAGGTATGTTCACAATATTTTACCTGCCAGCACCGTCTTACATCCGCCTATGACACTTTCCTACCAGCCCGATCTTGACGCAGACGCTTCCAAATTGGGATCTCCTAGCGTCTGGGGAAGGAATAATCGAGTCGACTCTAGCTGATGAATTTGGCGGAATGTCTGAACAGGACAAAGAGTAAGGTAAGGCCGGGACATCTCAGAGTCGATTTTATCGAGGTACGTAAGGGTCGAACTTGGAATATCTTCCATTGCTGCGTGTGGAATTAATGATGTACTGTGAGTTGATTCGAATTTCTCAGTTGATAATAGGTCACTGGCAACACCCAGTGGGCATCGCAGCGACAGTAAAAAAAGGATTATATGCGCTCTTACATTGGCTCAAACTATATAGCTGTGTGATTTTGAGAAATACAGCTCCAAAGTGAGTGATGAAAGGACAACGCTATTGAACTGCCCCTGGTTTGGTTGAGATGTGTTGGCATTATACAAGAGAGATGAATAGAAATTGTGTCCAAGACCTTTGTCATGGCAACCATTTTCTCCAACACGTATATGGAGTTCTAATTAAACCCTACTGACACACCAGTGGAAGGTGTGACGACAACGCAGGGCAAGGAACACGCGGTGAAATCAAGACACATGAGCCAGGAACGGATGGATTGTTCATTTATTGAGCTGCGCATTGTGTCACAGTGTTGAATGAGAGAAACAAGAATGGCGATGGAGTAGAGCTTGTGCACTGTGGTACAAGCGGATTCGGGGTCGGAAGGTCCAGCTATCAACTTCAGAGTCAACTGCATTATTCCATCACCAGACGTCGTCAGGAAAGCCCGACCTGGCCTCGTGTGCCGCACAATGAGACTGGTAGGACAATCATTTGTACAACAGATTGGGAATCGAAGCATGAGGTTAAATTCATCAGATGAAGTGGAGTGATCACTTGTTGTGCGGCTTGATCATGTCACAAGCAACATAAATATAACAATTGGGCTCACCTTTTTTTGGAAACACCACGAGTAATATCGTACCCGTGCTTGTATAGCCTAGGGTAGCATTGTTCCCGGTTGTCACATTCGTTCACCATACTGTGCCTTGCCAGCTCCACAGGATCTGGGCTGCTCAGAAGCTCGTCCGGCAAGCGCACTGTGACAAGTACGGTCGTGTGAGGGCAGTTCCTGAATTTAATGAAATTTAAGGAGGTATGAGAGAAAGAGTGGTGCAACGTACTGCGTACTAGATGAGCCGCCCCAGATGCCCCTAGATGACGTGTCTGCATAGACTTCTGTATTTGCACAAAATATAAATCTAATCAATGACACAGTATAATTAAGGAATCACTACCTTGTCCGTATCCATGGCTATTGATCCCTTCACTGACCATCGCGGTGGGGGTAGCGCTAGCGTGCGGGGGGTCCCAAAGCCAAGGTCTTCACCTCCTGACTTCCCTGGCTTCAAATATCAGGAAATATCTTGTTAGTTGTGACTTATTTTAATACCACATGAAACACAAAAGTGACGACCACCCTCGCGGTCGCAGCTCCTAAAGTGACACCAAGCACAAGGTCTCCGACCGATGGACATCCCAGGCGTCCTTGCCGGGACGAAACCGAATCTGACGGGTCGCCTGCATCAATTCACAACGCTAAGAGCCAGAACCGGTATAAAGAACACGGTGATAGTTCGCATGTCGCAAACAATCCGTCCTCCGGGGCGGGAACGTCTTCAGATTGCAGGTGAATCCCGTCGGCTATATTTCTTACACCAACTAACATTGACTTCTTAGCAGAAAAAAGCCTTTCAAACATAAGTAATTAACAGCTCAGCATAATTTGGAAAGAGAAAGGCGAGGCGAGACAAGACCTTTAATAACAGAGGAGAACCGCCAACACGGTTAGACAAGTATGATTTCGTGTCATTAATCTTGGCAGTTATACTTACCTGTTACCATCTAGGCAAGTGACTAGTGTCTCAGTGCGACAGAACCTACGCCTGAACTGAGGTGGAAACAAGTTGGAAAGCCAGTCCCGCATGTCCAACCACCCATCGCAACATTCGGCAAAGACACTTGGCAGACCTCTAGCTGCTCGGATGGAACCATTGCCTCGGGCTGCGCCTCCATCACAATGTAACCGACTACGGAAAGAGAAGCAAGCCGATTAAACAGGGGCAGAAGCGAGAGCAGGGGAAGAGGGGTAGCGGCGGACGAATAGTAGGAGCAACGGCGGACGAGGAGTAGTGGCAGCGGGCAGACATAATTCTTTCTTTTCCAGTTCTCCTCCTTTTTCTTCTTTCTTTGGATATTTATGCTTCTTTATTTTCATCCATTTCTCTGGTTAATGGGCTAGTGGGGTCACTCGGTTGGTTCTGGCTCGTGTCTTTGAGAACGGGGTGCGTTGTTTTATAACCTTTCTCGACATACTGACCCATTCATTATCGTTCAGCTGTGTCTGTTTGTGAGTACTGTGTCTTCAGAGTTTCCTAGGCGAAATATCTGCTGTGCAAGCACTTGAGACGTCACTGAAGAGGTCCTGCGTGGTGGATAATTAAACGTACGTCCATCTCTTAAACCGTCATAGTCCTTTCTAATTTTATGTTCCCTCTTTCTTTGTCTTTCAGCGGCTTGGTAACGGGGCATCCACGCAAGGCCTTGCTTGCAATTCCTGACTGCTGAAGTACGTAGCATTTCATTTGTTTTGGTCTCGTCTAACGCAATTTCTTCAGTCCCGTAACCGAGGCACGACTGCGTCGGCATCCACTTCTGCCAATTCGACATAGTACTGAGCCGACTCAAGATTGACTGGTGGACCTGAGGCAATGTTCAAAATTAACACCCAGTGAGTTGTTTATTATCCTATATATTGCGTAAGTTAGAGACTAACACCTCCTCTATACACCTATATATTTCTTTGCAGGAAGTCAATATCGGGGTGCTAACTCCGATTTCGTCGGGCTTTCTTGGCTTCGACCCCGCCCTCCCGCGACAGCTCTGTTAGCGGCCTACCTCGGACTGTATCAGCTGGGATGCGTAAAATACGGCGAATGGCGGCCCTGAAACGATGTAACTGTAAGTTCCTCTCGGTCCCGTGCAGTGATTTTTTCGTCCTGAGCTTATCCGATCTGCAGCGGTCCCAACTCACGCTTTGGTTGTCCATCGCCAGCACTTCCCCTCTGTGGCCGTCTCAGAGTGTAACATGGTTATCAGCCCTACCGAAACTCTGGTAAGCTTCCGTTCATGATAGCGTTTTGAGACTGCATTCTGCCATCTTGTTTAGATGACACATAAGTTAACAAACAGACCTTTACATCCAGCCATGTTCTTGAAGTTAACGAGTTGAACTAAGCCGCGTTTCACCATTGTCCAAACCAAATATTTTCATTCTTTTTGTTGACTTTGTCTGATTGCAAGCTAGTAGTATAAACTCCTTTACCTATACTGTACTATTCCTCAGTTTGAATGTTGACTTTGGTCACCCTGCTCTAGTCTTCACACAAACTTAACACAAGTACTTAGTCCTTTGGCCAGCCTGAGATTTAATCCACCTTCAACCTTAGAATTGGGCCCTGTAAGGGAGTGAGACTCCCTACACTGTGATTTGGAAATAATTAGTTCTATTGTAGTCCACATCCCATTGTAGTCCACATCCCATTGTTCTCCACTAGTATATATTATGTACATGTGGATTTCAATACAGTAGTGGTTTATTCCCCATCACTCATTCTACTGTCTGTCTGCACCTGCAGCAGATACTAGTCTTACAGCCCTCTAGTTACTAGCTAAGTGTTGATTGACTGATAGTTTTGATATGTATGTACTTTTTGTTTGCTTGAAATACCAGAGCAACCAGACAATTTGGGTAGAAGTCAAGCCCCACTTGTTTTAGAACTGGAGCCCTGGTTAAGTACATATGTACAGACCTCCCAGTCTTCGACCTAGTATGCTCTGTATCCCAACCCCTTCCCAATTTCTACATAATCCTGTCCTTCAGAGAATTGAATGAAAACCGGGATTTTCTATGCAAAAAAAACCCTATGCCAAGACAAGGTTTTTCTCAAAGTTTTGTCAAAGGAAAAACTTTCAACAAATGTCGAATCTAACTGTGTTTGAAATCATTGAAAAAGTTATATATTTCGACAAAGGTTTCCTTGGTCACAAACACTATGGAAATGTGTTTGTGAAATCTTGACAGTTTTCCCTGTATTTTCCTTGAAGGTCTTTCAAGGTGAAAAACCCTGCACTAATTTGTCAGTTGTCACAAATCATTTGTGACAAATCGTGCAAATCGCTCACACCGTTCTATCTCAGATATATAAATCATAGATCTAGCACGCTATTTACCGGTCCGTTATACACCCATAATAAGTGACTGAGTTTATTCGTGTGGTCACGGTTCTGCGAGTGTGGCGGGAATAGTGAGAAGGTCCATGCTCTTGTAGGATTTCGAACGAAAGATTGCGAATTAGTGTAATCCATGCTTCGTCGATTAGACACGATCCTTTCCAGTGCTATGCAGTTCAGTCTTCGTTCACGGAGCCCCATTAATTGCCAGGGTAGCTGTGTCACTGAACATCCTTTTTATAATAATTTCAAATAATAACACGTACTATTCAGCCTTGTTGTAAGCCTGGTGGCTTACAACATACTGATTACGTTATCACAGACGCGCGTAGTTGTTTCATATCGTTTTACTTACCGTCATCATCGTGTACCGTACTCGCCGTTCTCGAGGAATACAGTTTGGTCCTATCAACGTCTGGACCGATGCCAATGTAAGGCTGCATTAGACAGCAGCCTTTCACTTGTCCTGATCCACGCACCGTTTTCAGGAGGACTTGGCATGCTACAATCGTTGTCGGAGAAGAGCCGGTATCAATTTTGACCATCATGCCTGATTGTAATTCACCCGTAAGAGCTTTTAACCCAGTGATATGTGGGGCGAATGAAAACTTTCTGTACGATTCCAATGTGGGAATGTGTTGATCAAAACGGTTGAGTGCGCATGTGATTTCACATGCAGCTCATAGTATATACGAGGTTGTCGATTGGGATGACTCCTTTTATGTTTGACAGCGTATTCAATAATGATAATTCCTCAATGTTTCTTCCAACGTATATATTACCAATTATATAACTGTACTCCACGAAGAATTGTGTCGCACTCGGCACTGGAGTAAAAATGTCTAACCAGTCTTCCAGTTTGAAACTCAGGAATGACAAAAAATTCAAACCGTTGCAAAGCGCTTGTCTAATTTCATAGTACTATACATTCACAGAACATGGGGGACAAGAATAATGAATTATGAGCTAGTACGCCGAGATCTAAGCACTCCGGATACAAAGGAGCATCTGGACACACGCTTCTGTGACGTCCTTCCAGGGTGCTTTGGAAGGATCCTTTGATTCGGCCATCAAGACGGCATCGTGTCGATTCTCACACATGATGTCAATACGATCGCCCGCCCAGGTACCACGGTGGATGTCTCCTTGATAAGCCATAGACGAAGAGGGATCATGAGACCAGCAAATTCGCGATAATATCGCCTGTGTGACATACATCTCGTCCAGGCGGGCTTCCGCAGTTATGCGACTTTCGCGGATATACTCTTTCTTAGACATATTACGAATGACTCGTACCAGAGGCGACTTTTTATCGACAATCTCTTGAAAAATGCGCCAATCATGTGACCCTGGTACTATTGCCGCTGGAGGAAGTATACCATTGTCTTCCTCCCAGTCTTCAAACTCACGAATCCACGAATACAGACATTCTGCTTTAGAAACTTCGGCAAGCTCTTCTTTAAGCATTCAACGGGGGTAGTCATCATTCAAAACATAATTTCCGACACAAATAATGCGATGGTGGGCCGTAAGAGGAAAGAGGACGGTAGAATATTTTTAATAGCATCCCAGATCACGCAGCAGGTTATTGCGAGGGAGACGGCGTCTTCGACTTGGAGGGCATTAAATATGGAGAGATGAATATCACATGGGAGCTGTTCAATCTTACTTTTTGGGTATTTGGAACTACATATTCTGTTAGGGATGTGATTATTTTTGAGAGAGTGTAAACATACCTGCCATCCCTAGGCCGAATGATAGACCAATTATTTTCGATATTTTCCATTAAACGATCACACGTTACAGGCCAGCATAGTAATACTATGATGTTAGGTTGTTCGTTCCAAAATAATTCGCCTAATTTTAACCCGGAACGGTTGAGCGGGATGAGTCGTTGTGCATCTATATCGGCTCTTAAAGGTGACGTTAGCGATGGCAACTAGAGTAACAATTATTGAAATTATCTACACACATATGCCAATACTGTCCCATTTGGAAAGAGAAGAATGTTGTTTCAGAAGATGCGTCAGGTGACGCAGTTGATAATTTGTTTAAGCGGGGTTTTAAAAAAGGTTGGACGAAGGCGACGCGTCACACATATCAGTCTGCAGCCTCGACGCCGCGTCCAGAAAGAATTATACAATATTGTTTCACCCTGATGTCCGGAGGCACAAAGAACCAATTTGCGACCTAACTTCTGATCGATGTAAATGTATAAAGGAGTGTTCCATGTGGGACCTCTTGTATGTGCTGACGTTTGTTGAAAGGTAGGCGTTGTTTAAGAACACATCTCCCACCAGCCATGCGGTTCTATTGAGCCGAGCATCTGCGGGGTAATTGAAACTAAAGGAGAGGTAATCATTCAGCAGGCAATCAAATTTACTGTAATGTACTCATGTCCGGCCGGATGCCGTTTGTGCATGTTCTGCAGGGTATAGTCAAATTACGACATCCAGTTGTGTATATTGTACTTTAATCCTCTTAAAACCACGTGATTGATCAGGAATAGTTGTTTTTTTTTACCAAGGGCTCCATTATTTTACCCCCAATCCATGCTGCCCTAGGTAGGATATACAAGCACGGGTACGATATTACTCGTGGTGTTTCCAAAAAAAGGTGAGCCCAATTGTTATATTTATTTTGCTTGTGACATGATCAAGCCGCACAACAAGTGATCACTCCACTTCATCTGATGACTTTAACCTCATACTTCAATTCCCAATCTGTTGTACAAATGATTGTCCTACCAGTCTCATTGTGCGACACACAAGGCCAGGTCGGGCTCTCCTGATGTCTGGTGATGGAATAATGGAGTTGACTCTGAAGCCGATAGCTGGACCTTCAGACCCGGAATCCGCGTGTACCACAGTGCACAAGCTCTACTCCATCGCCATTCTTGTTTCTCTCGTTCAATGATCCAATGCGCAGCTCCATCAACGAACATTCCATCCGTTCCTGGCTCATGTATCTTGATTTCACCGCGCGTTCCTTCCCCTGCGTTGTCGCCACAACTTCCACTGGTGTATCGGTAGCGTGGAATTAGAACTCCATATACGTGTTGGAGAAAATGGTTGCCATGACCAATGTCTCGCGCGTTCCTTCCCCTGCGTTGTCGTCACACCTTCCACTGGTGTATCGATAGCGTGTAATTAGAACTCCATATACTTGTTGGAGAAAATGGTTGTCATGACAAAGGTCTTGCACCATCAATTGGACACAATTCTTATTCATTTATCTGGGATAATGCCGACACATCTAAACCAAAGCAGGGGCAGTTCAATACCGTCGCCCTTTCATCACTCACTTGGGAGCTGTATTTACCAAATTTACACCGCTATATAGTTTGAGCCAATGTAAGAGCGCATATAATTCTTTTTTTACTGTCGCTGCGATGCCCACTGGGTGTTGCCAGTGGCCGATTATCAACTGAGAAATTCGAATCAACTCACAGTACATCATTAATTCCCTGAATGACAATAATTTAAAACGAGAACATGAAGGATGGATTGAGGCATGAAAATCAGAGCTGCGATGGATGACCATCGGGTGGGAAAGACGAGGACTGTCATGGCCACCTTTTTGAAGCCCAAAAGGAACAGTGAGTGGCCAGTATCAAAGGGGCCGACAAGAAAGCAGAAAACAGGGACATGTAAGTATTACCAGAATGGTGATTCTGTAGGTACCAGAAGAACTCCGCCTGCGATCACGCTGCGGGTGGGTCACAATCATGGATCTCCATTGTCGTTGCATTGAAGAGCCATATCCACGCATCACTAGTGTGAGCCTGGGGCGAAACATTCCACTCAACAAGACAGATAATAACACGGCTAGTGGAAGCAAGGATTACCTGACATGGCAATATGTGTTCAATTTATTAATACAAATTTTGAATGGACACGCAGCAATGGAAGACATTGCAAGTTCGACCCTTACGTACCTCGATAAAATCGACTCTGAGAAGTCCCGGCCTTACCTTACTCTTTGTCCTGTTCAGACATTCCGCCCAATTCATCAGCTAGAGTCGACTCGATTATTCCTTACCCAGACGCTAGGAGATCCCAATTTGGAAGCGTCTGCGTCATGATCGGGCTGGTAGGAACGTGTCATAGGCGGATGTAAGACGGTGCTGGCAGGTAAAATATTGTGAACATACCTTACGATGGGCAAATGAGCGAAGAAACCGCATTCAGCTGGTTGATGTGATAGGTGAGAAGCGTGCTGTCATCTAAGAAGGTTTTCAAGCAGTAAATACTCCAAAATAGGGAATGTGCTGTCCTCCAATCAATATGACGTGACAATGACGCCATCTGCATAATTGTGTTGTCCACTAAAGCTTCAATATAGCTCTAGCAATATCTCGAAACCATGCAGCTTGGTGGATACAACACACGAGAAGCCGCATCTGATATTCATAAATGGAAGGTGGTTGTGGGTGATGTAGTCAGTTATGATTTTCGTGGGATAGATGAAATGTTGTGATGTCGCGACGCACGGTTGTAACCGAATTCAATGCATCCACCGATCGCCACGAGCTCCTCTACAGAGAGCTGACGCACGTGGCAGATTGCTTCCACGATATATACATGGGAAAGCAGTGACGAAATTCTGATAGATAATGTGCGATGTGTATGATAAATGTTGATGCGACCTCATCAAAATTAGTGTGTAGCGGTGACTTGACTAAAATGTTGTAACGTGATGGCTTAATCGCAGTTGACCTATTCCTATCTAATCAATAGCCACCGGAAAGGCCGAAACAAGGCACCGGGAACCAATCATTTAACACCATTGGGGCTCTTCGTTCAAATTGAAGTGGATATGTGGGTCTACAAAGATGTCGGAATTTCGAGTGTATTCAACATTGACTCTGAGTTATCCTTACTTCATTAAATCGACAGTCTCTTGGAGTATTCTTTCCAGTCTTGGTGGCGTTAGACGGCTGCGTAGAAACTTGCTCAAGGCAGCATCTTGAGAAAACCGACTTATGATTTACCTGTATATTGTCAGCTTGGCCATCAGCGAAGCTTTCTTTGCACTATGGAAGACTTTCATTCATCCTTTCCAAACAGAGTCCACAGTAACACCCGGGGCCTTTTCCAACACTTGAAGATGTCCCATGACTCCGTGAGATAATTCCCCAGTCCTTGACATGACTGCGATACGGGCCGACGTCGGACATCTTGTTGGTGGATATCTTAACAACGGTGGGTGGGTCACCCACGCGTCAACCCAAATCTCTATATGGTTTACAGACAGTTGTACCCCATCCTTCTTGAAGCTTCTCCCTGTCTTGCAAGGTTTGCCTGCAGCTACGACATAAAACTCAGCCTCGCCCTCGGTGACTTTCGCGAGTGACATCGTGGGTGATATTTATACTCGTTATTGAGGGTCATTCACACTGCCACTTATAGCGTGCATTTATCCGGCGAGATTCCGTGCTTCCCGTTTAATTGTATCAAAATTTGTAATAAGAAGAAACCCGACTCAATGATAGTCTAGTGAGGGTAATGGCAAGCAATGTGGTTTCTTCATGCACCCTTGCGACATCAAACGTATCTTCGTAAAATAATCACTACGTTCTACATCATAACGAGTATGTACGTGGATTTCAGTGAGAAAAAAGCTTGAAGGCATTTGTGACTACTTGCCGCTTAACTTACGTACGAACAATTGTGCGTCACAATTTTTTATTTAATCAGGTGTCTCCTTATCAGACCGTGTCAAGTTGCATTGAATTATTCACAGATTACATATAGTACATTTTATGTTTCAAGCACGATAGTCTGAGAGCAGTCGGCGGCAGAGCAAGTGGCAAGTAATCGGAACCAAACCCAAAAGAAACCGAACAAAAAATGATGCAATCAGAGAAAGTCAACAAAAAGAATGAAAATATTTGGTTTGGACAAGGGTGAAACGCGGCTTGGTTCAACTCGTTAACTTCAAGAACATGGCTGGATCTAAAGATCTGTTTGTTAGTACTTATGTGTCATCTAAACAAGATGTCAGAATGCAGTCTCAAAATGTTTATCATGAACGGAAGCTTACCAGAGTTTCGAGAGGGCTGATAACGATGTTACACTCTGAGACGGCCACAGAGGGGGAGTGCTGGCGATGGACAACCAAACCGTTAGTTGGGACCGCTGCAGATCGGATGAGCTCAGGACGAAAAAATCACTGTACGGGAGCGAGAGGAACTTACAGTTACATCGTTTCAGGGCCGCGATTCGCCGGATTTCACGCATCCCAGCTGATACAGTCCGAGGTAGGCCGCTAACAGAGCTGTCGCGGGAGGGCGGGGTCGAAGCCAAGAAAACCCTACGAAATCGGAGTTAGTAACCCGATATTGACTTCCTGCAAAGAAATATATAGGTGTATAGAGGTGTTAGTGTCTAACTTACGCAATATATAGGATAATAAACAACTCACTGGGTGATAATTTTGAACATTGTCTCAGGTCCACCAGCCAATCTTGAGTCGGCTCAGTACTATGTCGAATTGGCAGAAGTGGGTGCTGACGCAGCCGTGCCTCGGTTACGGTACTGAAACATTTGCGTTAGACGAGACCAAAACAAATGAGAATGCGGCGTACTTCAGCAGTCAGGAATTTCCAACCAGGCCTTGAGTGGATGCCCCGGTACCAAGCCGCTGAAAGACCAAGAAAGAGGGAAGATAACGTTAGAAAGGACTACGACGGTTTGAGAGATGGACGTACGTTTAATTATCCACCACGCAGAACCTCCTCAGTGACGTCTCAGGTGCTTTCACAGCAGGTATTCGGCCTAGGAAACTCCAAAGACACAGTACTCACAAACAGACACAGCTGAACGATAATGAATGGGTCGACATATCGAGAAAGGTGATAAAACAACGCACCCCGTTCTCAAAGATACGAGCCAGAACCAACCGAGTGACCCCACTAGCCCATTAACCAGAGAAATGGATGAAAAGAAAGAAGTAGAAATATCCAAAGAAAGAAGAAAAAGGAGGAGAACTGGAAAAGAAAGAATTATGTCTGCCCGCTGCCACTACTCCTCGTCCGCCGCTGCCCCTACTATTCGTCCGCCGTTGCCCCTCTTACCCCTGCTTTTGCTTCTGCCCCTGCTTAATCGGCTTTCTTCTCTTTCCGCCGTCGGTTACGTTGTGGTGGAGGCGCAGCCCGAGGCAATGGTTCCATCCGAGCAGCTAGAGGTCCGCCAAATGTCTTTGACGAACGTTGCAGTGGGTCGTTGGACATGCGGGACTGGTTTTCCAACCTGTTGCCACCTCAATTCAGGCGTAAGTGCTGTCGCACAGAGGCATTAGCCACTTGCCTATATGGTAACAGGTAAGTATAATCGCCAATATTAATGACACGAAATCATACTTGTCTAACCGTGTTGGCGGTTCTCCTCTGTTATTAAAGGCCTTGTCTCGCCTCTCTTTTCTCTTTCTATCGTAATGGGGCTGAGGTGTTAACGACTTATGTTTGAAACGCTTTTTTCTGCTAAGAAATCAATGTTAGTTGGTGTCAGAAATATAGCCGACGGGATTCACCTGGAACCCGAAGACGTTCCCGCCCCGGAGGACGGATTGTGTGAGACATGCGAACTATCACCATATCCTTTATACCGGCGCTGGTTCTTAGGGTCGCGCATTGATTCAGGCGACCCGTCAGATTCGGCTTCGTCCCGGTAAGGACGCCTGGGATGTCCATCAGTCGGAGAGCTTGTGCTTGGTGTCACTTTAGGAGCTGCGACTGCTAGGGTGGTCGTCACTTTTGTGTTTAATTTGGTATTAAAATAAGTCACAACTAACGAAGTATTTCCTGATATTTGAAGTCAGGGAAGTCAGGAGGTGAAGACATTGGCCTCGGCACAGGATCCGGGCTGCTCAGAAGCTCGTCCGGCAAGCACACCGTGCCAAGTACCGTCGTGTGAGGGCAGTTCCTGAATTTAATGAGAGTTAAGGACGTATGAGAGAAAAGAGTGATGCAACGTACTGCGTACTAGATGATGAGCCGCCCCAGATGCCCCTAGACGACGTGTCTGCATAAACTTCTATATTTGCACAAAATATCAATTTAGTCAATGACACATTAGAATTAAGGAGTAACTACCTTGTCCGTATCCATGATTATTTATCCCTTCACTGACCATCGCGGTGGGGGTAGCGCTAGCGTGCGGGGGGTCGAGTTGGCAAGACACAGCATGGTGAGCGAATGGGACAACCGGGAGCAACGCTGTCACAGGTATATCTGCAATTATCGCGGATTTTGATGAGTTTTTATAGATCCGGGAAAAGGGATGAAGTGTACGAACCAAATGCTGAAGACAAGTCTGTCTGCGTGCTCGTACTGGCGAACACTTTCTGATCAGTGGCTTCATCGTGGTGGTGGATAAGGGAAGATTCTGTGAAAAGTAGGACAGTTAAGTAATATATTATGAAAAGTAAAAATAAACCACACGAACCTGGTACCATATACTCCGATCCATCATCACCGGCAGTTTGTGACTTTGGGCGGATGGTGGTATTCGCCTTGGGAACGATGTGGGGATGGAACGTGCCAGCATTGGGTCCTGCTCAAATTAAGTCAGTTTATGATGACATTAATTACACGCGTCGGACAAACCTTGCAAGTGCTGGGAATATGAGCCTGTGAATCCATCCAGCATAAGGGGCCCATACTCAGTGTACGAACCAAATGCTGGAGACAAGTCTGTCTGCGTGCTCGTACTGGCGAACACTTTCTGATCAGTGGCTTCATCGTCGTGGTGGAGGAGGGAAGATTCTGTGAATAGTACGACAGTTAAGTAATATATTATGAAAAGTAAAAATAAACCACACGAACCCGGTACCATATACTCCGATCCATCATCACCGCAGTTTGTGACTTGGGTATTGGTCTTGGGACTGATGTGGGGATGGAGCGTCTCATCGTTAGGTCCTGTTTAAATTACGTCAAATAAATATACGATTACATTAATTAAACGATGTCGGACAAACCTTGCAAAATGCTCTGCGCAAATGATCCTGTGAACAGGGATCCATCCAGCATGAGAGGGCCGTACTCTCCAAGGTCGACCCCCTTCCCTTTGTCTTCCCACGAGATACGTGGGGTATAGTCCGAATCTTCATTGGAGCCTTTGATGTGACCGTCATCCACATCCACGATTTCATGACCGGCAGTTTGTGACTTGGGGCGGATGGTGGTATTCGCCTTGGGAACGATGTGGGGATGGAACGTGCCAGCATTGGGTCCTGCTCAAATTAAGTCAGTATATGATGACATTAATTACACGTGTCGGACAAACCTTGCAAGTACTGGGAATACGAGCCTGTGAACAACGACCCATCCAGCATAAGTGGCCCATACTCTGTGGGATCGACTCCCTTTCCCTTGTCTTCCCACGAGATACGTGGGGTATAGTCCGAATCTTCATCGGAGCCTTTGATGTGACCGTCATCCACATCCACGATTTCATGACCGGCAGTTTGTGATTTGGGGCGGATGGTGGTATTCGCCTTGGGAACGATGTGGGGATGGAACGTGCCAGCATTGGGTCCTGCTCAAATTAAGTCAGTATATGATGACATTAATTACACGCGTCGGACAAACCTTGCAAGTGCTGGGAATACGAGCCTGTGAACAACGACCCATCCAGCATAAGGGGCCCATACTCTGTGGGATCGACTCCCTTTCCCTTGTCTTCCCACGAGATACGAGGGGTAGGGTCGGAATCGGCGTGGGTGCCCTCGACGTCCCCGTCATGCACAGCAGATGATTTATAGGCCGGGTCGTTGCCCTCGACATTCCTGTCATCCACAGCGGGTGGGTGATCATCCGGGATGCCCTCGACATGACCCGCATCCACAGCGGGTGGGTGATCAGCCGGGTTGATGCCCTCGACATTCCCGTCATCCACCGCCGGTGCGCGATCAGCCACGTGCGCGTTTTGAAAACGAGAGTATATGAAATAGACGATGGCGCAGAATAGCGTGAATACCAGAGCGATGTATATCAAGGCAATACACGCATCGCCGATCACCGCAGCATGTCTATGAAGATCATTGTCAAGTATCTCACTATTGATCGCTGCATATAACACTGACCGTTGCTTGAGCTCACGACAGATCGTCTCCTCGACGTGTACACGCAGGGCGTGTGGCAGGTGCGCGACGCTGCTAGGTTCGCCTTTGAATGCCTTGCTCATCAACACCGTGGCAAGGCTGCCTTTTGAGAATGGATGCAATCTAACGGGAACGTAACCGGTAAGTGACAACATCACAGGCAACAAATAATAGCCACCGCCACTCACACATCGTTGTAGCAAACTGAATATAAGGAGTGTTTCATGTCACTCACTGGAAGCAAACCAAACAACCTTGCAGCCTGCTCTAGGTTTAACTCGATGTTTGCCAATAGCTTGAATCCTGTGACGGCAGCCGCGACGGGCCTGAAACCTTGGTTGAAACGCGGGAGCTGGTAGCCAAGTAATATGGATATATCCGTCAGTATATCCAACACCTTGAACTGCGTATCCGAGACGCAGTGGTGAAGGATTACTGATAATATTCTTTGCGAGGCGGTGTTGACATTGATGCTGTGGCAGTAATATGAGTATGGTGGAATGGGAGAAAGAAGGGCAGATACACGTACAAACACAGGAACATTGCTAGGATTATCACGGCCGTCAGAGTGATTCCGCTCCGGACCACAATAGTTTTGGTGAAGCTGAGGGGCTTCATCGTTGTTGTGAAAGTTATGATTTTTGGATTCGGTGGTGGGGTGGTAAGGAACAAGGCTATACCAATGGGCAATATTAGAGCGCCAAAAATATCAATTGATAGCATTAGGAACCATGCATCCAAAATTGGAAGATCAAGAAATGCGGGGCAGTTTGTATAGATATTTATCAAGGCAATGAATAGTGATTGTCAAGTGTCCCGCACAGCCTGACGCGTTTTCTTAAGATAGATCAAGCTATAAAATTCCGTTGATTATGTATTAAAAAAAAAGTATGGGTTGGGTTAATGTCAATGCACAAACTACAATGGTTCAATAAGCTTGTAATGAAGTACTTGTACGAATCAATGTGTCAGTCAGTGAATCACCTTCTGACATGATAGGTTTGGTGATAGTTTGGGTATACATGGGTTAAATCAGGGATCACCCCACTGAGTATGGACAAAGTACAAATCGGTGAACTATTTTTTTTTCCTTTTGACATCAGCGGAATGACGATAATTCAGAATTATTTATGGACAAAAATAAGAGTATTTATCTTTATTGTTTTAGATGTAATTAAACCATATAGGCCGATACCCTACACAACTTCTATTTGGCCATAGACGCAGAAAGACCAGACGGTTGAGAAACGAAGCATCGATGTGTGATCGGGATCGCCTGTTTTAAGCGGTGGAAGGATGCTTCTTGATACCAGCGTTATACATCGATATCGAGACGAGATAAGCAAGTGTGTACGATAATGCGAAAGGGTAAGGTAGGCGAGTAGCGACGGGCGCTGTTTCTGTAAGAACGTTACCTACGTTTGTACCGTTCAATTTAAGCGACTCTGAAATGGATGTTGACTCGTGACTTATCTCACGCGATCGATATGGATTTCTTGTCAAGGAATGTTAAAAGCCCATGTCTGACCTAGCCGCCCAGTTTGGGCGAAGCGATGGCATCCATTCACGTCAAACTTCGACTTATCTATTGTTTCCATTGTACAAGT
>WHVD01000393.1:0-22730 GCA_015178975.1 Hysterangium stoloniferum
TTGGATTGACCTGACCTGGCTGCATCTCCAGCACGGAATCCTCGGCATGTTATATCCTTGGCTTTACTCAAGTATGTATCATCTGATCACACCAAATTGAGCACTCACAGATGTATCATTATCTGCCCCTCCCCGCACCTGACAAAAATCCTTATATTTGTCATTTTCTGCATAGAATGCACCATCACCAAATAGTGACGGGTCTGAAGCCTCCCCGCCACCTTTATTATTACGTCGCAAACGCATGTTCCCATCTCCACCAAGGAAAATTGCATATTTTAAATCACTGTTAGAAACACAAGTAAGTCATCAGAAATTGATTCTATATGTAAAACTACTCCCGCATCTGGGTCTTCCCTCCAATTCTTAGGAATATTGATTCCTGGCATAGGGCATGATACACAGTCCATCCCTATACCGATAATAGGAGATTCAGCATTCAGTGATGTCATTCCAGCACGTTTCCATGCACGAACTGCCCTCCATTGGCGTTGAATCTGGTTGAATTGGCGATAAACATCCTATAATGACGAGCAATGTAAGTTGCATCCCAGCACCAACTTCGAAATCAGAGCTCACCTGCACATTCCTTGAGTCTGCATTATCTGTTAGCCATTGTATCATTCCACAAAAATCCCATGGAGTTAACCGTCCTACCAGGTTAAGCATATGAAATAATTTCATGACACGAAATGTGAATGCAGTCACTGGATGAAGGGTAGTTGCTGGGATGAGGGATACATTGAGGAGTTAGTCATGAAGCTCTGGTGCTCCTGCACAGCGACACCAACCAATTCGGACATTATGGAGACCGTTTGTGTCCATCACTGTCAGTATTTGTGATCCGCTGCCTGTATTTTCATGAGGGCATCGTTCTCCACTGTTATTCATCCCAAATACTAATCCTATGGATTCTAATGACCGTTTTTCAAAGCTTTTTCCATTCCACTTTGTGAGTCGATGACAAGGGAGTCGCCTATGTCCATCAATTGCACACATCCCACATTTTGATGCGCCATCATCACAGTCTTGGCAAATATATTCTGGAGGAAAACTGCATCCAACCATTCCACTGCATATTGCACCATTTGGTAGACATTCCTGTTTTAACATTGCATCAAGTAGATTATGCCGAAGCTGGGAAAAGTCGGGCCTTGTGTCGCCAGATATATTATGAGTATAACATGGCTGTCATTTCAAGGTAATGTCTATGAATTGTCATATAGGTTATAACCAAACTTACTGGCTCAGGTTCATTTTCAACTATGTCACCATTGTCGTCATCAAGATGGAATTTATTTGGCTCAGGTGCTGCCGAAGAAAACCAGGGTCCAAGGTCAGGTGTGTTGTGTTTATGATTATGATGTGTTCCATCTCCAAACTGCTCTGGGAGTTGGAGCCTTGCTTGGATCTCTTCAGAATTGAGGGGTATGTCGTGGGATATATATGGAGGGTGTTTATAATTACTATAATCTCAAATATTTACTAATAAAAGTCTTATTTTTACAAAACTCCATCTTTAAATAGTGATATCTATTCTGAAACAATTATATCATCAAAAAACAACCATCAGAAATAGTTCTCCATATTACATCTTATACAACCCATAGTTATTTAACAAATTCTATTGTATATAATTTCCTTCCTTTTACAGATGTCTACTAATACTTTTATTAGTACTTTGTCTTTTAAAAGCTGTAATGTAATTATTTCCTAATAAAATATATGAGATGTCATTGGAAATTTTTCATCCTATGGCCTTCTTTATTAAGTGAAATTACCTATATATTTTGGGTATGTTGAATCAAGTAGAAATCTGTTCAGATTGACAGATCCATTCTGAAGTAATACATATGCATGGAATGGACTATCTAAAGGTATCTACTTTTTAAAAGTATTAGTGTTTCAAACTACTAATTTTTTTTATTGTCTACTCGTGTCCAGAAAGATTCTTTAGTTTGTAATGTATGAGAGAGTTTAAAACTTTTTGAAAGTTTTAAAAACCAAATTATGTTTGAATCACATCCCAGATGTTTAAATGACCTTTAGAGTATATTAGAATTTGGTATACTTAATAGTTTTCAGATATCCTCCTATGGCATGCCATTGATTGTGCGAGTAATTTTTAACTTGGGATGGATCTGTAAAGCCAGCCTCACTTCCTGTTCTTTTTTGTTCAAATATCTGCGCAGTTGTTTTTTTTACCCCTGAAGAAACATGGAGAGTCGAAATTAATGGCAAGGGCGAGTGTGGGTGATAAAACTGGGTGTTCCATACAAGGCAACATTTAGTTTGTAAGCACACTGTTCATACCTCTGACTCTCAATGTCAATATCACAGGATCTAAATGAACAATGGTATGTCTATCCCTGTTAATTCACTTGTTTGCTCTATATGTTTACACAATAGCAGGATTGTGACTATTAGCACGAAATTGCCATACTTGTCACATAATGGGGAAGGTGTCATCAGACTTGGGCAGAAGGATTTGGAACGCTTTCAGCCAGGGTTTTGGTTCAATGATATTCTCATGGATTTTGGACTTGAGTAAGAGTATCTAAACTCCCCATGTGTACAGCCAGCTGAATTTTCTTGCATGAAATCAAAGTGTTTGGATGAAAAGGCATCTTGTTTCCCACTTGGGCCACCTAAAAGTGTGGACATTCTCTACATTCTTCTATTCATTCCTTGGTAAAAAATCGCAATCTGAAATTGCTCACTGGACCAAAGAGAGTGATATTTTCAAGTTCGATTTCATCATTATCCCTGTCCACCTTGAGAATCACTGGATGGCGATTGTTATTGTCAACCCTGCTGCCGTACTAAGTGTTGGTTCCGATCCAAACCAGTAAGGATATTTTAATACTTGTTATGCCTTTTTTCATGAGCTTTTATAAGGTGTCATATCATTTCCATGGATTCCTTAGCTTTACCAAGACGGAGGTGTGTTCACATGTCAAAGAGTGGCTTCGTGGTGAGGCTAAACGAAATACCGAACTGCCTTGGTCTGAACCTGAGTGTCAAGTAACCAAGGGAGGTTCCAGAGCTCTGACCGAATCAGCAGACCTGCTAATGTCTCTTTCAAACAGGTGCCACAACAACTGAACTCAAGTGACTGTGGTCCCTACTCTCTGTACAACATCTCACGCTTTATTCGTCATCACAAAGAAATTCTCAATTCTGTTAATGCGGTATGACCTTTCACTCTTTCAAAACTCAACCAATTCTTCTCCTCTGCTCTCAACACCAGAACTCCCCACTCTCTCCTAAACGGTTCTGTGAGATTTGGAGACAAGACCTTGTCCCACATTATTGCTCTATGCTGTGTGCATCAGCGGAGATCTGGCTATGTTCACCCTAGTTCTCTCTTTGTTTCGAAACTCAACTAATCCTTCTCCTCTGCTTTCAACACCAGAACTCCCCACTCTCTCCTAAATGGTTCTGTGAGATTTGAAGACAAGACCTCATGCCGCATTATCACTCTATACTGCGTGTGTGTATCAATGGAGATCTGGCTATTTTCACATCAATATTGATAATATTGGGGGGTATTGAACCCGACATGATGCCGGAAATTATTGAGACAATGTTATAGTTGATTTAGTTGCATATTGAAGTGCAGAATGTACCTGGATGTTTTTTAATGTGTGAATTCATTCCACAATGATACGGAATCTGATATGAAATTTCCCTTCATTTGATCTATCCTTTGTCTAATTCTTCGAAAGCTTAAACTGGAAGTGCTGAAATGTATCAATCCCCTCCCTGAATTTAAGTGCAAATTTCATGCCGTTGATGAAGACCCCATTCAACATGAGGCTGCGCATAATCTGTAAGAGTCGAGTCGTCCTCTCCATTTAAGGAAGTTTGAATAATTAACTAAATATTAAAAGAACTAAAATAATTACAGTAATAAAAAATTAAAATATGGTGGAAGGGGAGAGATGAGGGAATCGGCAGCAAATTTATCACAGTATCTAAAAGGCATGTCAGTATCCATGCTGCTATCACCTGGAAACTAATAACATATTGAAACATACAGCAACTGGATGAACCTCAACTTTCGGCAGCAGTATGCATTTGATTCTGGGTACATTTGGGGTGGGTGGTGGAGGATAGGGTGATGTATATGATGCCTGTGCGAACAATGGGGTAGAAAGTATAGTAGGATTATTAGTGTGAGGTGGGGGAGTCGAGTGAGGAGTTGGTAAGAAAGTGGGTGCATTGTCTAAAGCTATGTCAGTGTTTATACTATGTATCAATTGGAAAAGTAATAGCATACTGCGACACAAGGGAGCTGGATGAATATCAACCTTTGGTAACGGGATACCGCTAATTCTTGCACATTTGGAGGGAGTGGTGAAGGGTGAGACCATCTACATGATGACTGTTGATATGACAAGGGATGTTGACTGCCCTAATCCATCCTCTTAATTCCCGAGCTGCTCATTTGCCATTCAATGTCATACTCTCGTATCCCTTAAAGATCACAAGGTACTCAAAATTTTATAGCATTACACCTTGACCTTCGTACTCTACACGTCTTGTCTCATGTACACAGCACATGCAATGGAGAAGTTGTTTCTAATGAAGCCAGTGCAGCGCCGTTAGAGCAGAAACTCACCTCCCCAAAACCACTTGGCGGGCCTGGAACTGGTCAAAATCCAGAGCAGTTGTTCGCTATGGGGTATGTGTGTTAGTAATCCATCCTGTCCTGCACGTAAGCTTCCTTAGCTTTATGTTACATGTGTTTGCATCCAGCTTCCTTCCCTGGAGCTTTACAACTCGTTGCTTCCAAATCTGGGAAGGGTGCCATTTATGCTGCCAAAATCCACATGTTTGTGCACCTTGGTGAGTCGAAGGGCACACCAGGTTTTGGACTTGCAGTAGATATTGAGATTGAGGGTGTCACAGATGCAGGATTGATTCAGGAGGCCCATGCTGTGAGCGTTATTTGCATTAGCCATGGGTCTGACTGACCATTGGTGATAGTTCTGTGATAGTTCTGTCAGTGTTCTCGTGCATTGAGCCAAGGGGTTGAGGTCACCGTCAAACAGAAAAAGTAATATTCACCTTTACCAAATGGAACAGTTTGTATTATAAATAAATCTGTGAAGAATAAATTACATTACCTTTTATCGTGGTGTTCAGTGACTGACTCTCTTCAAGTAATAGGGACTGGACCATGTTGTTCCCATGCCCGCCCAGATGTATCAATAATACTGGTAGAGAAGTACTGAAAGAATTTTTAGCTGTTGTCCACACTCCAAGGCATAAATACTTATACACTCCCTCTTGTCCGATAGATTCTGATGATGTCATCTTGCTTTGAGAAGGCTCGACAGGTTATTGAGCTGGAGGACATTGATTGAGAATGGAAGCAGGAAGCAGGACGAGAGGGTGTGTGACTGCTATAATATTGACACATTGTGTCACATGGGTCACACAGGGGGTTATCCCGGTTATCGATGTGGGTGGGTGTGGGTGGCATATGGTCCAAATAGTTATCAAGCTCGTTGGTTGCCATCCAGATCAGGTACTCGCGGGTATTGTCAAACAGGGCACCAAACAGTATTAACTAATAAGAGCCATATCATCCCCAAGCCAGTCACCTGCCACTAGCTCCATTCCGTGCCTGTGATTGCTGTCAATAGAGATGTATCTTATCAATGTAAAAGCTAGCCTACTCAATGGAAATTACCCCTGAAGTCAACGAAGGTAGGGAAATTACTTATTCAACCAGCAATCATATCGAAGTTGCAGCAACCCTCTCTTTATTAGGTCTATCTTCTCATTTTTAATGAGCTGGAGGCAGACCAAAGTAAGGGATCCTAAGGATGAGTTGCGACTAGGATAGTTTGTAGGTTTCTTAACCTTTGCAAGGCTTGTAAGATAAAAGATTTAATCTCATTTAAATGAAGTCTTCTATTTAATAAGAACCAAGGGGTTTGACGGATTCAGAGGAATCATTTTAAGCAAGGGTAATCAAGGAAGCCCAGATACATATAGAAGTTAACTTGCGGAGATTTCTCATTCAATAGTGCTTATCATGGCCTAGATGTCAACATGGTTTGAATGGTTAATAGTCATTTAGGTCGTCAACAGCATTTTCCACTCTCAGCTGCCCAATCTGTATTTATTGCTATTTATTGTTTTAATGAACTTTCTCAAGCCAGAACTCGAACTCAGTGTTCAGTCGATTGGTACGACTCGGCATGTCGGCGGTCAGATCTGGATGTTCACAAGCGATGTGATCACTTTGGAAGAGCTGCCAGACATATGTCCCCCAGACTCTCCTGCAAATTGAGGGGGCCAATATTTACCATGACATATAGCCTTAGTTGACATAACGCATAATGCACACTTCAGACATCGACTAATAGCACTTGTCCAGTGTTGAGTTGACGAAAATGGGCAACATTGGTTTACAAACGTGCTACAGGAAGGTCGACAAGCAATGTATCCCCTTTAACAGCAGCACCGTTATCGAGGCCATTCTCCTTCTCCGTTGAGGATCTCGTACATCTTTACTGCTGGCCCCAACTTCAAACAGGCAATGTCCTGTGTCATATTTCATTCTGTCCAGTGCTGAAACACACCCTTATCTTCCCACTAGGTCTCAAACTTCCTCTAGCCTTTCAAACCATCCTACCCACCAACGGCCATCGCGTCACAAGTCGTACATCTTTACCGTTGGCCCCAACTTCAACCAGGTAATGCCCTTTGTGACATCTCGTTCTGTTCAGTGCTGAAACACATCCTTTCCTTTGCACTAGGCCTCAAACTTCCTCTAGCCTTCCAAACCATCAAACCCACCAACGGCTGTCGTATTGCAAGTTCATCAGACTGGTGAGCTGAATACACCCTTCGCAATGTGGAAGGACATGTCAAACTTATCACATCTCCAGTGCACATCAAATGCGTGAACCTCAGCCGGCCTAATTGAATATAATTGCTACGCTTGCTACAGTTATTGAAAATGTTGATCAATTTCTTGGGGTGCATATGAGATGTCACTCCAACTAGGGCTCATAGCCAACTTCGAAATCAGTGAAATAAGAAACAAAATTTGAATTAATATTTATGCAGTCTTTCTTATGCACATGCATGATTGAGAGACAACTGAGGCAAAAATCTCAAACCTTGGGGTCGGGCATGCTATAGGGCAGGGAGATATATATGGGACTATATATGCAGCCATTTATGCTCTAATTGTTCCAGTTTAGTTGCCACTTAGCCCATTATTCCATGTAGTTATCAACACCCCTCTCTGGATACCAAATGATGTCTCTCAGTATACTTTCAGCTTTTTGTGAGAGTGTGGTATAAAATGTGGGCCTTGTTGAAAGGTTCATGCACTTTAATGTTAATAGCATGACATAAAGAAACACATTTCTGACTCAGTTCTACTATAGCAAAGAACTGAATTGACAAAAATGAACAACATTGGTTTACAAATGTGGCTACAGAAAGATCGACAAGTAATGTATCCCCCTGAACAACAGCACCATTATTGAGGCTGTTCTCTGCAAATATGATATCCTTCTCCGTTGGAGATCTTGTACATATTTACTGCCAGCCCCAACTTCAAACAGGTAATGCCCTGTCACATCTTGTTCTGTCTGGTGCTGAAACACATCCTTACCTTCCTGCTAGGCCTCAAACTTCATCTAGCCTTTCAAACCATCTAACCCACCAATGGCTGTGGTGTCGCAAGTTCATCAGACAGGTGAACTGAACATACACCCTTCGCAATGTGGAAGGACATATCAAAGTTATCACTCCTACTGCAAATCGAAGTGCGTGAACCTTTGGCCACCTTCCGCACAACATAACCACATCCTTACCGGTCACAGACCCAAGTACTACATCCTGTGTTTCCACTATCGTTACTGGCAGGAAAACAAAGTGCCCCTTCTTTCTGAAAGCATAAACATCTTGTTTGAAACGCATATCACAGGAACTTCATAGGAGGTCAGTTCGTTGAAAGGCACAGCACGGAATGGATCGACGTTTTAGACCCTGTTTGTTCACTCCGACCTCTCTTGAGATGCAATTCTGACGTGGACCGTAGGCCACCCAAACTCTTATTACTTGGGTGCCTCAAACTACTCCCACCGAGTTTGAACAGGCTGTAGCCGCTGCATCGGCGGCCTTTAAGACGTGGAGTTGTACAAGTGTTTTAACCAGGCAGCGCTTTGTGCTCGAGTTCGTAGCAATCGACACATTAGCAGCCTGAGTTGCTGAACAGTATATCATCCAGGCTCCAGCGATTGATTCGCGAAAATCAGGACAGAATAGCAGAGTCCATCGTGCTGGAGCAAAGCAAAAACCTTCGCTGGTGCAATTTTGAGTCAATCTGTGAGATGGCATATACTAACATTTATATGGGAAGATGCACGAGGTGACGTTTTGAGAGGTTTGCAAGTTGTAGAAACGTAGCGTTTCACTCCAATGCTATGCCCATATAGCTCTAATTTAATTCAAAAAATAGGGCCACAGGCATTACTTCGATGCTCATGGGAGACAAAATCGATGGTATTAAGATGTTGAACTTCCCTCGTCTTGTATACTCACGGTGTCATTTTTTTTTAGTCAGTAGAGACATGGACACATACTCTCGATGGATCCCACTCGGTGTCTGCGGCATCATCCACCCCTCACTTACACATTCCACCTCATCCACCAATCGCAGAAAGGGTCGTTATCACTAGCTGCAGGCATTCTTCAATTGGACATACTTATAGTTAGTTGTCCTGTGACAAAAAGTGAGTACATAATTGCACGTATCACTGTTAAAACTGAGTATTATTAGTATTGCCCCACCCTGGTAGTCACACTGCCTCACGAACTCAGGTCTTTCACAGAAAAGCAAGTCACTCACAATACTGTCATGAGACTCCAGACCCAATTCCACAGTCATCTTGTGTTCACTCAGACAGTCCGAGCTCATCTGTGGCAGCCCTGATATATTTGAGTTCTGTGATGATTGCAACAACTATTTCCCCCCAAAAGGGAATGTCAAGTCTGTCACATTGATTGATTTTGACAGATGCTCATGCCAGAACTCTATACTCTTTCATCTCTGCTGCTCACTTTTTTTTTCTTGTTTGCCTCAATCTTTTATTAATAGTTAAAAAAGTCAACATTCTTTTAAATTCATGATAATATATAATATACCAAGTAATGATGGGTGTCCCGCAGCATACTGGCTAGAATCGCTGTTTTTAAATATTATTAGTTTAATGGAGTAGCTGGGGTCTTCTTGCATGACAAGCCGACCCTTGAGTCCATTCACTTTTGATGCCATCAGGGACATCCGAGTGGTACCAATCGACTAGAAACTCAGTGTAAACTTACACTTTGACACTTTTTTCCCCTTCAATCCAACAAAAAGGGTAAGTCGTGTTCAATATAGAATGCTACAAGCTAACTCTCTGCCCTTCTTGTTCTTTAGATAAACGACACCATACAAAATGAGTACACTTGAGCTCAATGGCATGTTTGTTATTGTTGACGGGGTCATGGACTAATAGATCTTATATCTTCATATCAGACACCAGTAAACTTGATTCTAATCAGGCCCACAAAGCAAAGGCTATTGCCACTGACAGTGCACATAGTCCGTATAGCAAAGGTTGGCACATTCCCTCCCTTTTCCCTCCCATTCTGCTCAGTATTCATCTCACAGCAACAGATTTGGTCCCATTTCGGCCTTTTGTCCAACTACACAGCAGATCAATGTGGGCACTCTCTGACCCAGGTAAGCGATGGGTCATAGATCGCATGCCAGTTTATGAGGATATTCGTGCACCATGGGGCATTGATAATGCAGAAGCCATCATATCCAAGAAAACAAAACAAAAGCATAGGAAGAAAAGGCTTGCCACTGCCTATATGGATAACTGGCCAGATTTTATGTGGGATGAGGTAGTTGGTGAGAATCCCAGTCAATCTGCACTGGATGTCGCTCAGAAGGTCAGTCAACTTATTCACAAGTACAACTATACTCAAATATATCCCCATTCTAGCGACCAATAGTTTTTATTTCCAACTACATCAGCGATAGGGAGCACCAGAACCACGATAGCAATGATATACTCACATTGCTCTTCAAACGAGTCCGAAAGCCTGCAGCTAAAGATCTTTGGGCTGCTGGGACCCAGGACTATATGCAACTCGAAAAGGATGCACTCATTGAGATTGGGTGGACCCCTGGCTTGTCACGCAAGGCTGAGTTTCCTATGCAAATGAAAGTCAGATCCCAACTTTTTGATGTTTTACCTTCCGAGGAATGTGCCTATTGGGGAAAAAAGGCTGATGAAGTTAAAACTGCCATCCCAACCACGCAAGTAACATACACATCATTGTTGAAATCTCACTGATTTTTTTTTTAAATACAATAGTGATGAGCTTTATCAAAGTATCCCAAAGATATATGGGTTGATTGGAGACGCCTTGGCCAAGCAGCTAAACTTCAGTTCATTAGTCATGGCTGGGGGGAAGACATCAAAAGGCAATGCAGTATTTTATGTGTAAGCTGTACCTTTTTGTCTGATGTTGGTTGTATTATGTTGAATTTGGTATTGTAGAGAGGAATTTCAGTCACATACCACTGAGAATCCCTTCAAATTCATGGGAAATGATACTTGGAAAGGAATTGAAGGCGCATTCTGTGATTCAATTGCCCAGAATTCAAATGGTGAGTGAAAATTTACTTCATGACCTTGCTTTGCTAAGTATATTGGAATCTCAGTGCGTAGAGATCAGGTTGAACAACTGTCAACCTGGAAACCCCTTGAACACTTCACTCTGCCTGTAATTGTGAAGCTGTCAGTTGCTCTATCCTTCAACAATGCGGGTGAGGTGATTTCCTCTGAGTCTGTTAAGCGCAAAGCACTCAAGAAGTATTTGGACGGTCTATATAGTATGTACTATACTTGATACAAGTTAACAAAAGAGGCGCTAATCAATATTGTAGCATTAATTCCTAGTCACAGATATGCCCACCGAAGGGGAAATGGTGTCCCCTGGGCTAGCATTTCTCGGGCAAATGGGGATATAGGGCGATGGATTGAGTCATCTCGTCTTCCCCACTCTAATTTCCCATTAGGACCACCTCATTTCATGAATGAGGCTGTCTTGGATAAGCTAATAATGTGGATCTTGAAAGGTGAACAGGGTCTACTCCTCCCTGAACAGACGTTTGCATGGCTTGAGCAAAAACATGGGGTTCATCACACAACAGCTGTGCCACGGCGCAGGTGAGTTTCATTTCACACTTATCACTCACATTTACCATACCATCACAGACACCGTAATCATGCTATCAAAAAGGCTACAAAGATATCTCGTTCATGTGCTACCAAAGGTAGCCATACAGATGACAGTATTGAGTCAATTGAGATGCCAGTGTTCTCCGGGTCTGAAACGGAATCTGAAGAAGCTGTTCTGTATGTCGAGAAGCCAGAAGTATCCATTCAGTCAATGTGAGTCAGGTAATTTTAACACTGCCAGAATGTTAACCTTATATATTACCTTTCTTGTTCAAGTGCATCTATTGCTGAGGCCAAGTTCCCCACAAATGAAACAGTATCACACCGCAAAAAGGCTGCCTCTTGTGGTAATTTTCTCTGTGATGAGACTCAAACAGATACAGAAAGTGGTGAGGATAATGGAGAATCAGAGCAAATCATGTGGCGAGGACAGCCAACACATTCATTTGAATCTGATGACTATTTAGGGGTAAGCAGCAAGATATTAAACGCAGTGATATTTTTTCTAATCTGTGTTATTTAAAGTGGCTTACTGATTTTGAAAATCGAGAAATTTTGCTCGATTGGGACAACGATTCTGTGGGTGAATATGGGGCATCTTGTGTACAGAGCGCACGATTCATTGAAGCAAGTGAAAGGTTTGATGACATGAAGTTTGTGAGTGACAGCTGTCAACGGAAAGGATTAATTAAAGAACCTCATTATCAGTTGGCTATTATTGATATGACTTCACCTCCACAAGCATACAAAGAGGGAACCTTAATCATATTTGGTGCCCTGTTTGACACTACCCTTCCAGTACCCGATCCAGCTGATTTTCCCAGAGAAAATTGGAATTCAATTTACAAAGTTTTATTGGGTCGTGTTTCACTTGTGCTCAAGTCAATCCTCAATCACAGGACTAATAGTGCGATGAGATGGTTGCGCTTGGGGGGGCAGGGCGGTGTTGTCAACATGCTGCGTGCTGTTGAATTTGCCCGCCGTCTCGGGACAGGTGGGTATTGCCCAGACATATTAGAAGATTTGAAGAGTGTGGCACAGAATATGGAACGTGTTTTTGCCCAGGAAGCTTGGCGGCGCTGGACACTTGGGAGCTTCAAAAGGTCCGAGCATCAGCGGGCTGGTGATTTACTTGCCGTGTGGCAAATTATGATGGAAGTTGAATGTCAGGGAACATGTGATGCATCTCGGGTAAGGCTTTCAATTTCATACTGACAGTTTGATGTTTGCGTCACCCGGCATTTGCTCAATTCGGCCTAGTGGTTCGATATGAAATGGCGCAGGGATAGCCGGCCTAATATCATTGACAGAATTGCGGAACAAGCGGCAATTCACATCAGGGGCTGCAGACCAGAAGATACTGTCCTCACCCTCCACAACATAATGTGGAGTATGCCAACAACCTTGCAAGGGATGAAGGAATGGACATGCACAATGTCTGAAGGAATGTTTGAACAAGGCTCTCTGCTGGAGCGGTTTACCTATGTATATGGACTGTATATGGCTGCTGGATGGGCAGACGGAACAGAAACATCTGAATGGTGAAAAAATGCGGTCGAAGAGACAGCTGAGTGGATGTGCAAACTCAGGTGAGTCTTAAGTTTTATGTATTGTCTCATTCCAATTCTGATAGATATCATCAGTACTCACAGGGAGCCAGATCTCTTACTAAACCGTTGTTGGGTACTAAGGTCTGTGTTAGAGCAAAACATAAAGCAGTCACAATGACATGACCCCTTAGTGCAACCCGAGTCGCACTTTTGCGACAGAATGACCTGACACTGTATGTTACTATTGTAACATGCTAGATTGCACTAGGCACTAACATTAATGTATGCAGAAAATGTATGAAATGCTCACCTGTTCATTTGGAAAAGGCTGGAGGACCATTTGGTCATCAAATTTTAACCCCAGAGAAGTAAGGCTACTCCCTTATTGCAGATTTATTCTCACCATGTACCATCCAGCATTGAAGGGATATTGAGTATGAGCTGGATTGTGCCAAAAAAGGCTGACTGTCTCAATGATGAAGAGCAGAAAGACGAGGAGTTTGTCATGAAATCCTCATCCAGTGCATGACTGATGGGAGCTCTACAGATTCAGCAAACCTATAGCCACACAATATCGTAAGAACCCAGCAGAGTTCAACAAGGCCTTGGTTTTGAAAATTGGCACTATGTATGTTTATCTTTTATCATTCCGTAACAACATCTGTCACACTACATAAATAGCTCATATGACCATGCCGATAAGGAGAAATTAGGGATGACCGACTTACCTGTGAAGCACAGTGATGTAATTAGTCGGAAAAGACCAGCAGAAACTGGGTCCAGACTCGAATCTTCACTACCTTTGCTGAAGCGGATCCGGGATGATGATAATGACTCTATTATTGAAGGCCAAGGCAAGAGCTGGCAGAATGGGGTCAGGGCTCGTATCATTCCCCAGGTTAGTTCGGAGGGGGAAGGGAGCACGAATACCACCATTATAGCCGTGCAACCGCCAAGGTAACCTACTATATATATCAAAATGATGCTCACCACGATTGACTTGTTCCAGTGGTGCTATGAACCAAGATGGTGAACATGGTGTGACCCTCACTACTGGGCCCGTGAGAAGGTGAGTAGTCTTGGGTGGTCTTTTTTCAGAATTTTATCTCTATCAGTGCTGGGGCTGGGGGACATAGGCAGGGATGGAAAGCCAGTCATGTCACTAGGAGTGGGCCAAATGAGAAGCTTGTGGCTGCTATGGGACCGTATCGTATGTTCTATTGCATTGTGTATGCGTGCCTCCAAAAAATAACTTCACCTTAAGAGATAGAGAGCAACCAGGTTGTCATGTGATACAGCCAAGCCAAGGCTTTGCACCGACACTGTGAGTGTATTCACTTTTGAATGTTGCATGAATGAAAGTATACTGATGATGTATGCAGTCGGCGCTCTGCACACAGTCGGCACTCTGCACACAGAAAATGAGAAAAAATTATGTGAGCCAGTGAGCCACTTAATCTACCCTAAAAATCTCAAGAACCACCTCTGTGTGAGTACATCCATTTCCTGCATAGCATGTAGGATGTATTTACCCCAGGAATCTCAAGAATCACTTCAGTGTGGGCACCCATATAGTCTGTATATCAAGTTCTGTGTATGTACACTAGAAATCTCAAGAAGTACCTTTATGTGAATACCCCTATAATCTGCCTCCCAATTGCTATGTATCTACCCTAAAAATCTCAAGAATCACCTCTGTGTGAGTACATCCATTTTCTGCATAGCATGTAGGATGTATTGACCCCAGGAATCTCAAGAATCACTTCAGTGTGGGCACCCATATAGTCTGTATATCACGTTCTGTGTATGTACACTAGAAATCTCAAGAAGTACCTTTATGTGAATACCCCTATAATCTGCATACCAATTGCTGTGTATCTACCCTAAAGATCTCAAGAATCACCTCTGTGTGAGTACATCCATTTTCTGCATAGCATGTAGGATGTATTTACCAGAAATCTTAAGAATCACCTCAATGTGGATCCATATAGTCTGTATATCATGATTTGTGTATGTACACCCAGAATCCTAGGAATCACCTCTATGTGAATACTGCTATAAGCTGCATATTACATACTATGTATCTACCCTAAGAATCCCAGGAATCACAGATGTGTGAGTTCCCTATATACTGACCCATTTCCATCAGTTAATACACAGAATCTTAAGATGTGTTATTGACATGTGGTGGGCAGATAATACAGACAATAGCAGAAAATTTCTCAAGAATATTCGTGCCTATAATAATGCATTTGCATTTCCATCACTGCATGTCAATTTGGATGAGTCTGTCTTGCAAGGTGGTGGTGGCCCATATGTCTTCAAAATTCATGATGAATTGTATCACCAGCATAGTGCCTTGATTCCTTACACAGAAGGTGTATCACATAGTTATTCTCAGCTTTACATCCATGATCCTGCATTCATTGGGACAGGAGGATGGACTGAGGCAGGCATTGTAGCAGAGGCAGAATCACAGGGCAAATAGAAACCTAAATAACCAAACTTTTTCTGACTTGCAGGATATGATGGAGCAATATAATCCCTTTATACAACTCTATTGCCAGGCACATGAGCGATTGAGGACACAGGCAGAGACTCCAAGGTTACATGTCAGGCTGAGCTACAAAGTTTTTGATGATCCCAGATGGTACAATCTTCCAACCGGTGATGAACTTGCAGTCATTCTCCCTGGAGATGGTGATACAGGTCGTGGTGACCCAAGGTATATTATTTTTCAGAGGAGAGGGGGCCAGTTCCATCATGTGCATGATGCACAAGCCATTTATACACCCCTTCATTATGTCATGCTCTTTCCCAGGGGTGAGTGTGGTTGGTCATGGGACATTCCCTATGCCAACCAAAATTGACAGCCCCAGCCTGGACAGCAGGATGAAGAAGGTGAAGATGAAGATAAAAGTCAGAAGGTGACCCAATGTGAATATTATGCCTATTGCCTATTTCCCAGAGCATACGAAGCCATGACCTTTGTTATGCACAAAAGCTATTCCAACAGTATATTGTCAATGCCTGGGCAGTAACAGAGCAGCACAGATTGAGATTTCTCAGGGATAATCAACCAAGGTTACACGCAGAACTCTACAACCAGGTGGTTGATGCCTTTACATGTAAGGATGTCAACACAGATGCCAATAGTATTGGTCAGAGGGTGATACTCCCTTCAAATATAGTGTACAAAGATGTATTATTAGATTGAAGTTTTAATGTATTTTGATTGATTGTTTCTAACCTTTCTAACTTCTAACAGTGATTGTGAGAAATACTTAGAATTGGTGAGAAATTCTGAAGAGTCATGGATGTGGGGGGGTTTGGGGGGCTTTGACCTGGAGCCTGCAGTGAGCAGTGGGGTTGGTCGCAAAGGTTCCCAAGCTTGTCCAATAAGTTAAAGTAGCATGGTGGGTCTGTGGGCATTTTTAGGTGCTGTTAGTCAACTTAGTCACTATTAGTCAGCACAGGAGCATTTTGGCCACTGTGGGAGCTTTTCAGAACCTTTTGTGATGCCGCGGGAGCTTTTTGTGAGCTTTTTCAATGCCCCGGGGGCTTTTCTTCATTTGTACAGGCACGGCACATCTATGGCACACTTACTCCCATCCACTGTGCACCCATCCACTGTGCACCCCATCTACTGCACACCCCATCTACCGTGCACCCCATCTACTGTGCACCCCATCTACCGTGCACCCCATCCACCACACACCCCATCCACCACGCACCCCATCCACTGCACACCCCATCCACCACGCACCCCATCCACCACACACCCCATCCACCACACACCCCATCCACCACACACCCCATCCACCACACACCCCATCCACCACACACCCCATCCACCACACACCCCATCCACCACACACCCCATCCACCACACACCCCATCCACCACACACCCCATCCACCACACACCCCATCCACCACACACCCCATCCACCACACACCCCATCCACCTAGTGGTTTGCAAGGCCGGGCCCAAAGCCTGAAAGCCCCGGCTGCCGAGCCCTCAAAGCCCGAGCCGAGCCGAGCCTTCACACAAGGCTCAGGCGGCCCGAGGGCTCAGCCCAGGATTTTGAAAGCCTGAGCCGAGCCCTTGGGCCCGGGCTTTTAGTCATACATCCTGGTGCTCCACTTGATGACACGCAAAGTCGGGATCTTGCTTTGTGAACTATCAGATGATGAAGATGATGTAGACACACATATACAGAATGCTCACACTGACCCAAATGACCCATGGCGCGAAGACTTCAAGGGCTACTTACATTCAAGGGATGAACTTGGGACCATGACAATTGTCGAATGGTGGGGGGTATGGATGTGTCTTGTATAGTATTGTATACTGTATGTGATATACTCATGCTGTCATCACAGTGGAATTCAACCAGGTACCCAGTCTGGGCCTCACTAGCTCAGGACTACCTTCCTGTCATGGCATCATCTGTCTCTAGTGAACGTGCATTTTCGTCAGCTGGAATAACTATCATCAAACGTCACAGTTCCTCAAGTGCCTCCATCGCCGAGAACTGATCTACCGAGAAGAACCAAGCACAATCTTGGAGTGTGTTGAGGGGAGTGGGCAGCCTGGGAGTTGGGATGACTTTGTTGGAGACCTTGAAGATGATGAGGGCTTTGAGGATTTAGATGATGAGGAGGTTTTTGTTCAAAGTGTTGTGTAGGTACAACATCAGAGAAATTCGACACATTTTGCCCTCTAGAGCCGCGGCCTGAGCCTAAGCCGAGCCCGAGCCGAGCCTGAGCCCTCTACCTGGGCTCAGCTCGAGGTTTAGGAAAGCCCGAGCCCTACTAAGCCGAGCCCAAGCCGGGGTTTTGAGCCGAGCCGGGCCCTGCAAACCACTACATCCACCACACACCCCATCCACCACACACCCCATCCACCACACACCCCATCCACCACACACCCCATCCACTGCACACCCCATCCACTATGCACCCATCCACCTGTGCACCTGCACCCATCCACCTGCACCCATCCACCTGCACCCATCCACCTGCACCCATCCACCTGCACCCATCCACCAGACACCCATCTACCTGCACCCATGCACTATGTACCCATCCACCTGCACCCATGCACTGCATAAGGTAGGCGTCGCTTTAGTTCAGCACCTTATGTAATCATATTACTAAGCATCAAGAGTGGCCAAATTTGTGAATCAAATTTTTGAAAAATTGATTATGAAGTCAAAAAATGAATTGGAGGGTCACTATACAGAGAGTTCTTGAATCTCTGGGTAATAATCTCTAGGATTTTTATCATTTTCATCATCTGAGTCCAAATCATGACCAAGATCTGGTAGAGGTTCTTCCTCAAAGTCATCAAGAAAGCCCACCAAGGTGAGAGATCCATCTTCTTCATCCACAAAAAATGCTTCCTCATACATCCTTTCATTGCTTTGATCTAGATTGAGAGAAACTGGTTTGCAATTGAAGTCATCATCATCTGGGACATCCTTGATTGTCATGGAGGGCTTTTTTTGTGCCTTGGATCCAAGGTTTTTGATGTGAGATTGTGCAGCTTTAGACTTCTGAGGCATGGTAGTAGAACTGTGCAACTGTGTGTTTACTACTGTGCTGCTTATGTAATGCAGTCTGTGATCAAGTGCATGGCTTACTGTACAAGTACATATGCAACTATACCCTCTTTTTCTTAGGAGAATTTTTATGTAAGTAATATAGGTACATATATTTGAATTTAATACAGTTTTCTTTCCCAATTTTAGGCCCTTAAAACAAGGCCGCCCAATATATCACATGATGATTATGTAAGCAGCCAATACTGACACTGTCGAAATTTTGAAAATCTCAGAATCACATGGAAATGTGTTTTTAAGCATTCAGAGACAAAAAAAAAGTCAAAATTTGTAAGTCCTACTACTTGCCAAGGGTGAATTATTTTTCAAGTTTTAAACCTGAGAACTGGAGGAATGGATCCCAACTCCACTTCCCTGGGCTTTAATTACAGATTATCTATGTTGTGGAAGCACAGAAAGGAGTGCAAGCAGGTCACTTTTTTGCTTACATAAACAGGTGCCAAACTAAAGTGATGCCTACCTTACCCATCCACCCACTCCCATTCACAGGCACCCTCTCTCTTTCCTCCAGGTGATGTGTGTAATCTTTCCTTCTCCCTCCATCCTGTGCTAATCCGCCTCTCTCTCTTTCCTCCAGCGAGTGTGTGTACTATTTCCTTCTCTCTCCATCCTGCTCTGATTGGCCCTCTCTCTTCCCTCCAGGTGGTTTGTGTACCCTCTCCTTCTCTCTTTGTCCTGCCCTGGTTGGCCTCCATTCTCTTTCCAGCCAGTGTGTGTTCCTCTGATTGGCCTCCTCTCTCTTTCCTGCAGTGTGTGTCTACCATTTCCTTCTTCCACCATCCTCCTCTGACCAGCCCTCTCTTTCCTCCAGGTGGTGTGTGTACCCTTTCTTCAGTGAGTGTGTGTACCATTTCCTTCTCTCTTTGTCCAGCTGCTGTGTGTACTATTTCCTTCTTCCTCCGTCCCCCTCTGATCGGCCTCAATAAAATCAGAATAATTCAAATAAAATATAATAAATGAATATAAAATGTTTAAAAATAAAATAAATCAAAATGAAAAACAATAAAATAAAATAAAATTCAATAAATCAAAATAAAATACATTCAATCAAAATAAATAAATTGAGTGACCACAGTAATTACTTGCAGTTGAGAGTCAATTTAACCACTTTTTCCATTTGTAACCATTGTTTCCATTTGTAACCATTGTTTCCTTTTGTAACTATTGTTTCCTTTTGTAACCATTGTTTCCTTTTGTAACCATTGTTTCCTTTTGTAACCATTGTTTCCTTTTGTAACCATTGTTTCCTTTTGAAATCCAATCATGCAAATGAAGTCATGAAAATGATCCATCCATGCTTAATGAATGCTTATCAATTTTCTCTCAATCAATGTCTTTCTCTACTGTCATTGCTTTTCTGACCTGGGATTACTTTTCAGACCTATGATTACTTTTGTGAGCTATCATTGCTTTTCTGGCCTATCATTACTTTTCTGACCTGTGATTACCTTTGTGACCTGTATTCCTTTTGTATTCCTTTTTTCCTTTTGTAACTGTTGTTCTTTTGTTTCTGTTGTAACCTTGGTTTCCATTCTCCAAAGGTTTCTGTTGTCTACTTTTCAACCATTGTTTCCTTTGTAAGTGTTGTTTACTTTGTAACCATTGTGTACTTTATAACTGTTGTTGCTTTTGTCTTTCTTTACCATCATTCCTTTTCTGAGCTGTCTTTCCTTTGTGGCTGTTGTTGCTTTGTAACCGTAATCATTGATTCCTTTGTAACCATTGATTCTTTTGTAACTGTTGATTCCTTTGTAACTGTTGATTCCTTTGATTCTTTTGAAACCTTTGATTCCTTTATAGCCATTGATGTTTCCTTTGTAACTGTAGTTTCCTTTGTGACTGTTGTTTCCTTCTGTCACTGTTGTTTCCTTCTGTAACTGTTGTTTCCTTCTGTATCCGTTGTTTCCTTCTGTAACCTTTCTTTCCATTCTCTGAACAGGATTACATAACCTTTGTATTACCTTCTGTGACCACTTCTGTACATTCCAGCTTTCCATTTATTCTCATTCAGAGACTTATTTTAAAGTGATTAATGTTTACATTATTCAGAATACTTTTGTAAATTCACTGAACCTAAAAAATGTAAGTCAGTCTCCTTTTGGAACCTTGCTGAATACTTACTCATGGATCAATAATAACATTCTTAAATACTACATATTTGGCTTGGAATAGTGTTTTCATTCTTCCTCAATTTGTTTCTCTTCATACCCCACTTTCCTTCCATTCCACTCATGTCTGTCATTGAATCTTTTAGTATAAATTATTGTCTTGTATTATACTAATCGCCAGTTCAAACATTGATTTAGAACCTTTGGGTTAAGAACCACATTCTTCAGGCCCCTATGTGTATTTTCAACCTACATATACTGTCCTCTGGCATTGTGATACCCAATAACACACCCACTTAATGATTTCCTTATCCAACAACTCTATCTCAGAAAAGTAATGATAGGCCAGAAAAGCAATGATAGCTCACAAAAGTAATCACAGGCCCAAAAAGTAATCCCAGGTCAGAAGAGCAATGACAGTATAGAAAGACATTAATTGACAGAAAATTGATAAGCATTCTTTAAACATGGATGGATTATTGCCATGATTTTATTTGCATGATTGGATTTCAAAAGGAAACAATGGTTCCAAATGGAAAGAGTGGTTAAATTGACTCTTATGTAACTGCAGTAATTACTGTGGTCACTCAACTTATTTATTTTGATTTCATGTATTTTATTTTGATTTACTGTATTTATTTTTATTTATTGAATTTTATTTTATTTTATTTTATTTTATTGTTTTTCATTTCAATTTATTTTATTTTATTTTTAAACATTTTATGTTCATTTATTATTTTTATTTGAATTATTCTGATTTAATTGAGGCCGATCAGAGGGGAATGGAGGAAGAAGGAAATGGGACACACACCTCCTGGATGAAAGAAAGAATCACACGCACTGGCTGGAGGAGAGTGGAAGCCGATCAGGGCAGGAAGAAGAGAGAAGGAAAGGGTACACAAACCACCTGGAGGGAAAGAGAGAGAGGGCCTATCAGAGCAGGATGGAGGGAGGAGAAAAGGGTACACGCACCTCCTGGAGAAAAGAGAGAGGAGGATGAAGGGAGAAGAAAATGGTATATGCACTGGCTGGAGGAAAGAGAGAGGAGGCCCATCCAGAGGAGGACGAAGAGAGAAGGAAAAGGTAGACGCACCTCTTGCAGGAAAGAGAGAGGGGGAGGGAAAGGGTACAGGCACCGGCTGGAGGAAAGAGAGAGGGGTGAAGAGAGAAGGAGCAGTACACACACCAGCTGGAGGAAAGAGGGGAGGCTGATCAGAGGACAAAGAGACAACACCCGTGCACCCCCACACACTCACAAATGGGCGAGTTCGTGAGGTAATACACCCAGTTGCGTGATGTTAGTGAGGTGCGTGAGTGCACATATGGCAACACCCGCACACGAATCAGCGTGTTGGTGTGCACACATTCTTGAGGTAAGACATGCCGCATGCACCAGCTGGAGGAAAGAAACAGGAGGTAAATCAGCATAGGATGGAGGGAGAGCAGGACAGAGGAAGAAGGAAACGGTAGACGCCCCAGCTGGAGGAAACGGTAGATGCAGTGGCTGGATGAAAGAGAGAGGGGCTCAATCAGGGCAAGGACGAAGAGAGAAGGAAAGGGTATATGTACACACTGTCTAGAGGAAAGACAGAGAGAGAAGGAATGGGAACACAAATCCTGGAGGAAAGAGAGGAGGTCAATCAGAGGAGGTCAAAGAGAGAAGGAAAGGGTATATTTCCGCACACGAACAGGAAGGGCATGAATCTGAGCCGGGAAAGCATTTCTAGCGCAAGAATTTACTAAGAAATTTGATACATTATTTTAGGCTCTAATAGCTCACCAACAAATGAATAAAAAAATATTGCTCCACGGGTCGGTCCAATCCTGGTCACCACCTGCTGCACCATTTGTCGTCGTGAAATCCATATGCGCCCATAGACGCAGACTGTTGTCTAATAATAGATTTCTACAATTATCATATAATTCCTGACATCTAGCTGCAATATTAACCCTGGTGAATACTATTCGTATATTCACATTGCTTCTCGGTTTTTGCTGGTAGAAGGATTTGGACTCGAACTGCTAGCCGAACCTTTGGGATTCATCACAGGCGGCATGGTTGACGGATGCAACAATCACTATATATTGTATTACCTAGAAACACTCGACAAAGCTACAAATGTGATAACTATTTAATGGTAAGAGGCCTATTATCATGCCTCAGTGAAAG
>WHVD01000394.1:0-22642 GCA_015178975.1 Hysterangium stoloniferum
TTCCTCTGTAGTACGACTGGCGACAAATCTAATTAGGGTGCTCCTGTTGAAGTATGCATAATACTGTCCCTAGACCGTATAACTTTCCGTTTGTCTCACTGAGTCGTTGTAAAATAGATAAGGACTAACCAAAAACACATAGGCCTCATGTAACGCGAAATACGCAGTGATTTTCAACCGCAGGGACCCGAGCCCTAATGCTCGTAATCCCTCGCTAACCTAAATTCCGAAAGGTCAATAGCTGCGCCATCAGCTTTCTTTACATAACGAGCCCGGGGAGAATGAATATAGATTTCTGTTTCGAAAAATTACCAAACTCGGGGCAACCTACAGTCCTCTACAGTTATTACAGTTATTAAGGGCATGGCGCGCTGATGCGGAGTCCTCCGGTGGCTGCTCATATTCCTCTTCGTAGCTCTTGGTTTGTTTCAGGAATCAAGCCAATATCAGAACCAGGAGCAACAAATCGAAGGATTCTTTGAAAAAGCGGAATCTCCGCGTCAGGACTCAGAGACAATTCCTGGGTTTTTCGTGTTTCGGCGACTCCTTCGAACCGTACATACTTAATACTCACTCTTTGTAGATTTAAATGGAAAGGGAAGCTTCCTAAATATCGACTTTAGGCTGTCGGGGGCGCGCCGGTGTGGTCAAATGAATAGTTAGTCTCCCGTCCAAACTTAAATCTATAGTCTGCACATTGGCACCTAATGAGCTCTTGTTTCCCAGACAGACTTTACTGGCATTGATCACATATGAAGGTACTTGTGCCCGTACAACAAGTTGAAAGATACGAGAGAATGATAGGATCGTACTTATAGCTTTGGAGCCGATGTCGCACTAACATGGGATATAGGCAACGTCTGAGTCGTACCTCAGAGAGAGACATGGTTAATACAATGTTAAGCAAAAAAAAAAGAGAAATAACTAACCGGGGGGGGAAGGGGCAGACAATCCCTCCTCATCTCATGACCCCATAAAATCAAACAAAGTCCAAATTGCGTCTCTCTATCGTGCCCGTAAAGTTGTCACTGTCCACCCACTCGAAGAGCAAGTGACCAGTTCAGACGGTGCAGAGGATAGAAACTACAACAACCAAGACGAACACCCAATTCCTGTGCGCAGTTTCGCCATAGGGTTGAGCAGCTGAAGCAGTCGTTGCCGGACGCTGGCTAGACCGTCACTGAAATCGAGCATCCTCCTTGGAAGGGCCCTCGAGCGACCTCATGAGAGTAAGAGGGAGAGAGAGAGTGAATTGCCTGCGTCGTTTCTGTGAGCAGGGGACAAGGTTATATACAAATTATAATGTTTCGACATGTTTGGCAAAGAATAGGGTTAGATGCTATTCAATTGACAAAGGGACCCAAAAAAGTGCCCGGCCAGGGTTGCCCGGACACTTAAGGCGCACCCTTTGTTTATTCACAGACAATAGAAATCGCTCACAAAGAATAATGATGGATTTATGTACCCTGCTCTTGCTTTAAATCTGAAGGAAATGATCATCACGTATGACCGCCTTCGAAAACGATATCTGATAGAACATGTCAAAATTCCGACAATTAGTACTTCTTTCGATCGTAACTTGATTATTAGACGCATGCGCATCACTTCAGGATGGATCTCGTTTCACTATGCGGTACTCAAGTATTATGGGTATATTTCTTGAAGTGAGGCGCCGCAACGTGTTCAAGAACCTCAGGAGAGTCCTCGACGTCCCTGGCTCCATATTTGTCGGTATTTATCTTTCTCCAATAATTATTTCGTTTTTAGAAGCAATAATTGCGGTACAAATTCGTTGAAGATGTCACAGGAACCTCCGCGGACAGATATATCTACTTCAAATGCACATTGAGCCTTCCAGGACCATCTACAAATACACTGGCCTTTCCCAGACGATGTATCATGTGAAGTATGTTCTCCAAAAATCTTTAATCTGTAAGAATGCCGTCAGAGCTGTGGTGGGAAACCAGGGACGTACATCTATCTCTTCGCCTTTGTCAACTTGACGTACTGCGACACAGTGCGTATTTGTATCCTAATGGAAATTTATTTTTGTGCCGTGTGTGTTATGATATCTACAGGAGCCATGTCGAACTCCTCTTTTTTAAGTTGAGACAAAGTTGTTGTCTCCAAGGAACTCTGCCTCCTTCCCCTCCCCCCCCTCCAAAGAAAAAGGTTATCTATTTAAGGACACCGACAACTGGCCGTCATTTGTAAACGTACTACTGCGGGTACAATGCGGCTCCTACCCAAACAGGGCACGCTTATACCTATGAGATGCATTTATAAGATCAATTCATCTACGTAGTTGTCACGTCGAAATAAATCGTGCGAGTGGCAGCCATGTATTCTGCCTCGGTCGTTGATAGTGCAACAATGGGCTATTTTTAAAACCCCAGGAGATGGGGCCCCCGTCTATGGTGAAACGTGAAAGCGCTTTGTCAAATAGGCTCACAGGTGGGTCAAGCAAGTTGACAGGACCACGGTGTATTGTCTAGAGCGAGACTGGATACAGGACAGTGTAGCAAACGGGAAAGAAAGAGAAGGAAAACTTATATGTCGTGATCATGTGCGAATAGAAACATGCGTAAGACATGCGTAAGACTGAGGCACCAGGCTTACAAAACGTAGCCTGAGATCGAATACCTGTGCTCTTATGGTCACCAATCCGCGTCAGTGAAGCCTTCAAGTACGTTTTGTGAGTCGCCACGTCTATCTCTGAGTAAAAGCCACTGATCTCGCGTTCCCTTTAGATATCTACACCTCTTTACAGCCTCCCAATGCTGTCAACCGGGATTCTGCATAAACTGAGAGCAACGAAAGGGTGAAGCTCTAACCAAGCTGGGTCATACATCAGTGAACCTATGGCCCCGTGACACGGTATGTTTTTCATATCTTCATACTGGCAGGACATAATAGGTGATTGAGATGCGGAAAGATGCTGGTGAGGGTCGAGCGGCGTAGATAGCGGCTTTGCGGCTGGTGGGCCAAAACGCGCTAATATCTTGTTAATGTACGAAACGCCGTGAAAATGAAATAGTTCTTGCGGTGCAATCCCATTTGATCTCGAACCCTAAGAGCCATTTAAACTCTCCTAGGTCCTTAACTTTGAATTCCGCACAAGATTGATCGTTAAATTGGAATATGACTCTTGGAGCTTCTGGCTATCGTCATATCACCAGGATCCACTTTGACGATCAGTGTATCTGCGTCAGTGTATCTGTAAAACACTGCGTGTTCAACTTGGGAACGACTGAATCGGCGCCCCAAGATGTATTGACTTGGCCTTATGAATTTAAATTTTTATTACTGTATATACTGGTACAACAAATTAAGGTGTAGTATGACAAATAAGTCTGGAAAGAGGGAAAAAATAGCAGTCAGATCGAAAATGTTACAACGGTGGTGTCGTTGTTCAGCATCTAATAGAATGTGGATGTCGTAAGTAAGGCTTCGGTAGCTCAGCGGTAGAGCGTGAGATTCTTACAGTCCCTCTGACCGGGTAAGATTCTTGAGGTTGTGGGTTCGACTCCCGCCTGAAGCAGTATTTTTATCCCGTTAAATCACGGGCTCCTTCCTACCAAGAGTTCCCATTGAACTGGATATATATATTTTTTTCCAAGCACGTGAAATATGTTTAAGAATTATGGAACTAGCCATCAAGTACCAAACAAGCATATGCATAACTATGTAAAAGTTCAAAGTTCGCACCCCAAGATACATCGACTTAGCCTTCTGAAACTTTCCGTTTGTCTCTGTATATACTAGTACAACAAATTAAGCTGTAATATGACAAATTAGTCTGGAATGAGGGAAAAAATAGCAGTCAAATCGAAAATGTTACAACGGTGGTGTCGTTGTTCAGCATCTAATAGACTGTGGATATCGTAAGTAAGGCTTCGGTAGCTCAGCGGTAGAGCGTGAGAGTCTTACAGTCCCTCTGACCGGGTAAGATTCTTGAGGTTGTGGGTTCGACTCCCTCCTGAGGCAAATCACTGGTCGCTCCCCGTCGGTCGGGATCACCAGCAAACGAGCAGCCATGAATTGCCAAGTACCCTGTCCATGACAGAAACAGATCACAAAACGCCAAACAAAATTCAGAAGAATTCCCAATAGGATTCGGAGGTACTCACAGTCCTTTCAATGTGTCCTTGTCCTTGACGTATATGTTGAAGCTTTTTGCAAAGGTCCCAGTCAATTAACAATCCGCCGCCGGTCTGAGTGATAAGAATATTGCCTGAGCTAATATCTCTGTGAAAAATTTCAGCCTTGTCATAAGCGTCCCCGTGGGCTGTCGAAAGGGAATCACTGGCAATTCCATGAAGAGACCGATATACGTACCTATAATGGCGTCTCTCACTGCAGTCACCATCTCTTTTGTATTCTTAAAATCAGTTAGAGACCTTCCAAATTCGTTCAGAAAGAGTCTATAGTGCTGCAATCGCCTCAATGGCGAAGAAAGGCGTCTTGCCATTGACGTATCCTGCGTCTTGGTGACCTGATCTAACACATCACTTCCCTCCTTGCACGTGCAGATATTCCTGACACGATGTTTCTTCAGCTCCTCATATATCGTGTGTTCGGGGCTCTGACTAGGTGAGACGACCCTCCATGTGTCCTTGAGAAGCACCAACTTCCCAGTTTCGACGCAGTAGACCGTGACAACACGAGTCTAGCGGCCGAGGGGAGATCCTACAGCCATGTACGTGGGACAATAAAATAGGTAAGTGTCCCCTTTTGGATCAAGTTTAACTTGGAAGAGTCGGTCACCGTCCTCGAGACCAAGGGACCTTTTGGCCGTTATTGCGACAGGTGGTTGTGTGGAAACTCTGTGGCTGTAGTATCGACACCACGTGCAGCAGGGCTGGCATGATTAAACCGCCAGAAGAACTCGACATAGAAGGGATTTGAGAAAGGGACTTTTTCCGTTACGACAACGCCACTGCGGTCCCAGCGCGTGAATCTCGCATACTTGGGGAAAACAAGGACAAGGAAGACATGTGTTCCGGAATTGTGCAGCTTGGTGTGCCGTCGCAAATAATGTAATCTGACCCAGTGTATCAGGCGCAGTCTTGGAACTACGCTCGAAGGGACCACTGTCATTGAACGCGTCATCAACGGCTATTTTAAATTCAACAGTCATCTTTGTCTGTGTTATATCCAATAGGCCTGATCGCTTGAAATTGGGAGAATATATTTGTATGTCTGGCTTGACTTGTTTTCCTCCAAAGTCCACGGCAGGTGTGGTGTGAGCGTCCACGAGTTCAAGGTTAGGACAAAATTTTGCAAGAAGATTAATCTATATCTTAAATTAATTCCAATCAATCTAAAGGCACCACAAAATAACGTACCCAGGGCTTGTACATGGAAAACTCGCTCTTGGATTGACTGAAAGCTTTGGTGTGTCGGCGGTAAGCTCCGGACAGGGGTTGCGAGTTTTGGGGAGATATTGACTCAAGAAGTCCTCTGCTCTGACGGGACCGACTACTCGCCCAGATATTTCCTTGGACATCGCGGTGATCCTCTCATCTCTCCTTATGTGCATGGAAGAATACACCTGTGATCTTGATTCCTTCTTTAGAATGGGAGTGGCACCCAACTTCGTAGGATCCGCGGTAGGACGACGGTGGTGTTTTCGGGCGGAAATCATGAGGCGATGTAGTGTTCTTCGGCATCGAGTGTTAATGCAAGGTGATCAAGCAAGGACAAGCGCGATCGTGGTGGCGTCTGTCACGTGTTGTCACAGGGGAAAGTGGGGTGTCGCGACTGCCGCAAACACCTCAAAATGCCCTCAAAAACACATTTGACTAGCATAAATAGATATAACTTTCCATCTATATCATAATACATCAATATGTGTACTGGGGGACTGTTAATTTACTTTAAGACAGTTTTAATGTTTAAAATAGTGTATTAGGCCCTTTTTTTATAGCATATATCATTTAACATGATATTACCTTTCAAAATATGACTCTGTTTTAGTTTGAAACCAAAATGTGTGTTCGCGGCTGATGGTAAATAAGTCAATTGGGGGGCTGACAATAGAGATCATACTCAGAAAACAACCCAGGCTTGAGTTATAAAGAGACTTGAAGGCATAAAATGTTTGAATGCAAATAAAAGAGTTTTCTGCATATAATATTCATTTTAAGAATATATAACACAATATAGAGCATTTTACATGTAGTATTTGACATCTTTTACAACCTCTGTCATCCACAAGTAGAGTTGTTTCAGTATCTCGGCAGTTACCTTCCCTGCTGCAACATACAAATTTTTGGTGTAAACCCAGAACCCATGTCATTTAAATTTTGTTATTTTTGACTTTAATAAGTTTATTTTAGTATTAATATCACTCAAGGAAGGGCTAAAACTAAGGATGTGCCAATTAAAGTGGTACACAAGGTATATTTCACCAGAAAAATGTAACAGTTCATTTTTTGATGATATAACGTCAATATTATATTATTTTGATAACTTCCAATACAAAGTTGCTGAAGTATCTACTTATTTTGAAAAAGAAACATGTCGCGGCACTTGCGCGGCACGTTCCTATAGCCCTGAGAAAAGCGACGGATTGGATAGTCGAAGACCAGAAGCACCCATATGGCTTTGTTTAATCCCGGGATTGTGATATCCAAACCACTACTGAACGATGTAGATAAATGACTTCACCAAATAAATCATTTAAAGTAACAATTAGAATTCGGAATATACATATGGTACTTAAACGTGAGTCTATTAGCGAAGACCAGGTACACCTCATTAATGCTTCTCACAGCTGAAAGACTTAGAGGGCTGGTGAAGGAGCCATAAGAGACGTGGGGTGCAATATAGAAAGCATGTACTTCGGCATCCGATCGTAAAATCATTAAATGGAGGTGTTCTTTCCCAAAGTCAGATGAACAACCTTTTTGCTGACTCGAGAATAATGCTGCAATGTTTTTGTCCTGCTGCTAACCCGTTATTTTCAGACCCTTCAAAGGCACAATGATAAATATCATGTATATTATCATAATTTCGACACAATTCACACCACTATTACAACACTAATATCTGATATTGCCCAAGGAGTGCCCTAATTCCAGCCACTAGATAGGTCAAGGTTGGTCTTTCACAGATCCAATGATTTATCTGTCTGCTATAATTTAGCAAGATATACGCCCTAGACTTGAATATCTTTTATTCTATATAGATAGGATGATGTTGAGCCATTGAGAGCCAGGCAATGCGCGTGAGTGTCAACCCTAACCCGTAAACCTGTTCGTTCCGGCCTCACTAATAGCACATTATATTATATTTTCACAGATATATTCAGTATTTAAGCAGGGTTTCAATAAGTGTGTTTCATCCTCAAGCATTATGAATTGATCTTACTCTCTATTTAGCGCGTGCCAGCGTGCATTACTGAATCACGGATAGCCGCTGTGGATACAGTATGACAGCTATAAAGGCTGAATTGAACTTTTGATATATCTGCCGTGCCTGGTCGGAAAAATACCAACCCACAACTGTCCATAGCTTCACCTGACTGTATCAATGTCATCGATGACATTATCCAATGACATTAGAGTGAGTTGTTAGAGTATGATATTACAGCTCTTACATAGTCTATGATGTTCCCTATATTTTTCTGATATTTGTAGTATTTTTCCTAGCACTGTAGGTGCAGTATTGAGTGAGTTACCTAGTAAGGTAACTGATGTGTAGGTGCTTAGGTAAGCACCCTGTAGTATACTCCGCTGTGGGTGTGGGAAAGTCTCCTTAGTGTTTACTTTCCTCATACTCACAGGTATGTAGTTATTTCACAGTTGAATACATTTAGTGTTTACTTTCCTCACACTCACAGGGTGTTTGTCAAGAGTTATTCAACTGTTTCAACAGGTTATGGGCCCCGGCTTCTAAACCGGTACATCCAGTTGTCATCTGCACAATCCATCACTTTGCACATCTTTTCTGACAACTTCTACTTGTCCAAAACACTCTACATTGCGTTTGGATTTTATTTTGGTTATATCTCCTTGGATTTTGGCCTGATTTGGTCGCTTTTTGGACTCACATCTCACACCTGTGATTGTGCGCATTTTTCGCCCATTTAGGCGCCCGAGTCTATAAAAGGAAATATATTCCCACGCTCCAAATCGCTTGTCGTCGCTCAATTTCCCTTTTTTGGGCAACTTCATTTTTATCACCCTTGTGACTCACCCTGTCACACCCTGTCACCTCTCTCTCCAGTCACACTCTTCCCTCACACCTCAAGCACTTCACAGTATCATCTGGGTCTGTGCCACGTCATTTTCCCTTTTTAACACGGTCTTTTAGATACATTGAACTTGAACTGTTGGCATTGTGCTCTTCAGTGGGCCTTTGTTTTTACCTTCCTTGCAATATCACGGTAACCCTGTTGAGCAAGGCGGTGTTACAACTGCGAGTCCAATTACTTAGTTCTTTTTAAGTTAAATTCTTGGTGGATATTGACGTGTCATGGCATCCAGTGATACTTACAAACGTAGTGTCATATTGGAAGAGAATAATTATGAGGATTGGAGACATGACGTAATTGGTCTTTTGCGTATGGAGAACTGTCTCTCTATTGCCACTGGCAAAGAAAAACAACCTAGTGAGACTAGTTTACAGTCTGCCTGGTTGGAGCACTCCAATAAAGCAGCTGGTATCATATGGCGCTCTCTTGGACCTACACAGCGCACCCATGTTGACATTGATGATGGTCCTGATGATATGTGGTCTAAAATTGACAAGGCACATAATAAACAACTCCCTGCAGTTCGTTTTCGTGCCTACAATGACCTCTTTAATATTCGGAAGGAACCTGATGAATCTCTAACTTCATTAATGAGTCGTGTTGACAAGGTTTGTGCACGTGTCCAGAACTTGCGTCCAAAGAGGTACACTCTTGCCATGCTGGATGATGAGCTTGCTGCTCTCACTTTACTTCGTTCTCTGCCTGAATCTGACTCTGTGTGGACTTCATCTTTAATGATGAATACTGCTATCACATTCTCTGATGTCAAAACTCACTTTGCATCACAAGAGAGTTTGCAGTCTGCCAGAAGTTTAGAGACGGCGAACAAAATTGTGTCAAAGACTTCCAACACTTCTGGTAAAGTTCCTTGCACATTCTGCAATGGTTCCACCCACACCCAAGACAATTGTTACGAGTATGCAAATGCACAGAAACAGGCAAAGGCCAAAGTTGAGCAGAAGAAAAAGGAGTATAAAGAAAGAAAGACTGCTAAGGCTGACAAAGCTAATGCGTCTGACAAGGTATCAGAGGAGAAGAAACCAGAGAGTGCTGGAAATGCAAGTGTTTCTATCCCTGACTCTACCGATCCATCTTGTGCTCTCCTTGTCAATGCTAGTTCTGACTGGACTGCTGACACAGGTGCTTCTTCGCACATGACTCCCCATCGTCATTGGTTTTCAAGTTATACCCCGTTTCAAACACCTATCCAAGTTGCAAATGGACAAATAGTTATGTCTGCAGGGATAGGAGCAGTGCGGTTTAAGCCTAAAGGGAATGGAAATGTAATAATAGAGTTTGAAAGGGTTCTCCATGTTCCCCATCTCACAAGTAACCTCCTCTCCGTCTTGTATTTGACAAAGAGAAAGAATTTCCGTGTCTCTATCTTTCATTCCACCATGTCTTTCTATTTGAGAAAGGTCTTGCATTTCACTGCCACAGTCAATGAACATAACCAGGCCTATTTGGATGGAATGACGGTACCTATGACGGATTATGCAGGTCTTGTTACAACCTGTCCCTTGGACTCCACACTTTGGCATCGTCGCTTTAATCATCTCAATCATGCCGATATCCAGAAGCTCCTCAAAGGTGATTTGGTTGGTGGGATAAAGATTGACTCTCACACGTCTCCTGATCCTATTTGTGAACCTTGTTTGGCTGGAAAACAGAACAGAGTGATTAATAAAATAGCAACAACACGCTATACTAAACCACTTGCACTCATTCACAGTGATGTTCATGGTCCCTTGCCTACACAAACTGTGGAAGGGTTTCGCTACTGGATCACTTTCATTGATGATGCCTCACACTATGCTTCGATTGCATTACTCAAAAATAAGAGTGATGCCTTTCAGGCATTTAAGCAATATAAGGCTAAAGTGGAGAACTTGCTTGGTCAGAAGATCAAGATATTCAGAGATGACAAGGGTGGAGAATATATGTCTAAGGAGTTTGATACCTTCCTTTCCACTGCTGGCATCAGCCGGCAGCATACTGTGCGGAATGAACCACATCAGAATGGGGTTGCTGAACGCTTCAACAGAACATTGGAAGAAGGGGCTACTTCAATTATGGCTGAATCCCACCTCCCTCCCTCATTCTGGGGACATGCTGTCATTGCCATTACTCATGTGCGCAACTGCTCACCTACCACTGCTCTTAAGCATTCTGTGCCTTATACTGTTTGGCATAGTAGGAAACCAGAAGTATCACATCTTAGGGTATTTGGCTGTACTGCGTATGTGCATGTACAGAAGGATCAACGTATTGGACTTGGCTCTCATACACAGAAATGTGTCTTTATTGGATATCCTCCAGATTATAAGGGTTGGATGTTTTACAATCCCTTGACTAAGAAGACTATTATCAGTAATAATGCTGTCTTTGATGAGAGAGTCTTACCAGGCTTGTCTAAACCTGCCATACCTTCTACTCCTACTGCTCCTGATGTTCTTCCTGATACTCCACAATTTATTGATTTGTTTATTCCTGGACCCTCTAGGTCTATTCAGGTGGGAGCCCAGCCTAATCAGATGGGAGCTCCACAGGAACCAAATCCAGTGGGAGATGATCAGAATAATGCTTTGCCTCCTGGTCCTAGTTCCAACTCTGATTCTAATTCTGAACATTCTGAACGTTCACCGAGTCCTCCTCCTCAACCACGTTGCAATCCACCCAGAAACAGAGTTCCTCCTAAGCGTTTCTGGCAAGTTGACCCTGCTCACATCCACAACTATAGAGAATCTACTTCTGTAGTTGAGTCCAGTGATGAGGCAGAGGATTCTCCACTACATTCTCCTCCTCCAGTTGAGTCTGAGGAAGAAGCCCTAGCTGCCAGTGAGGGAGATCTTTACATTGGTGTGGATGAAGCCTTTGAGTTTGCCTACAAGGCCAGTGCTCATGATGATGCACCGAGAACTCTCAAAGAGGCCTTACAAAGTCCTGATGCTGACAAGTGGTATGACGCTGCATATGCAGAAATGCAATCCCTGCTTGAAAATGGCACTTTTCGCCTTGCTAAACTACCTGAGGGTCGTAAAGCTATTGGCTCTCGTTGGGTGTTTGTGATCAAGCGTAAGAAGGATGGGTCAATTGACAAGTTCAAAGCTCGTCTTGTTGCAAAAGGCTATGCACAACGACCAGGGTTTGACTTCACTGATACCTTTGCTCCTACTGCCAAATGGGCCACTTTGCGTGCTGTCCTAGCATTGGCTGCACTGGAGGACATGGAACTTGAGAGTGTAGATATCTCCTCTGCATTCTTGAATGGTGAACTTGAAGAGGAAGTATACTTGCAGCAGCCTGAAGGTTTTCACCAAGGTGCTCGTGATGAGTTCTTACTTCTTCTGAAAGGACTATATGGTTTACGCCAGTCACCTCGTATCTGGCACAAGAAGTTGAATGCTGTCCTGCTCAGTTTGGGTTTCAAACAAGTGCTATGATCGCTGGAAATGTAATTATCCCAGTATTTGTAGATGACATGACTATTGCATCTAAATCCAAGGAGGCTATCAAAAAGCTCAAAGATGATCTAAAGAGCCACTTCAAATTGCATGATCTTGGTCCTACTTCTTACTTGTTAGGTGTTGGCATTGAAAGAGACAGGACAAAGCGTACTATTACTCTATCACAGCGTCAATACATCTTGGACATGTTACAGCGTTATGGTCTTGCTGACTGCAATCCCATTGGTACACCTATGATACCTAACTCAAAATTGAGTAAAGACCAGGCTCCAGTGTCTCCTGAAGAGATTGCATACATGAAGGACATTCCATACATCCATGCTGTTGGTTCTCTTATGTATTTGGCTGTTGCCACTCGTCCAGACATTGCCTATACTGTTGGAGTATTAGCCAGATTTAATCACAATCCAGGAAAGGCTCATTGGCTAGCAGTACAACATCTCTTTCGATATCTCAAAGGCACCCTTGACTTGGGCTTGACCTTTGGCCCTAGTAATGACAGGGAATTGTTTGTGTCTTATTCAGATGCTGACCATGGAGGTGATAAGTCAACTGGAAAATCTACTGGTGCATATGTGGTTAAGATGGGTACTGGAGCCATTAGCTGGCAGAGCAAACTCCAGACTATTGTAACTCTCTCTACTACTGAAGCAGAGTATATTGCAGCAGTGTCAGCTGGTCAGGAAGTGCTATGGTTGCGAAACTTATTTGAGGAATTGGGATATCCTCAAAAGACTGCATCCACTTTGTATCTTGACAACCAATCTTCTATTGCAGTTGCCAGAGATCCTGAACATCATGGCCGTATGAAGCATCTGGATTTGAGAACATATTGGTTAAGGCAGGAAGTTGATAGTGGGAAGATCAAAGTTGTTCATCTCCCTACTTCAGAGATGCCTGCTGATTTATTGACAAAACCATTGGCTAAGCCAAAGGTAGAATACTTACGAAAACTACTGGGACTAGCATAGAGCTGTCTCATCAGGTGGGAGTGTTAGAGTATGATATTACAGCTCTTACATAGTCTATGATGTTCCCTATATTTTTCTGATATTTGTAGTATTTTTCCTAGCACTGTAGGTGCAGTATTGAGTGAGTTACCTAGTAAGGTAACTGATGTGTAGGTGCTTAGGTAAGCACCCTGTAGTATACTCCGCTGTGGGTGTGGGAAAGTCTCCTTAGTGTTTACTTTCCTCACACTCACAGGTATGTAGTTATTTCACAGTTGAATACATTTAGTGTTTACTTTCCTCACACTCACAGGGTGTTTGTCAAGAGTTATTCAACTGTTTCAACATGAGTGTCAGGTTCCATGGGCTCTCATGGGCTCTATGATAATACTGTAAACTTGTGACACGACCCTGACGGAAGCAAAAGAAATTGGGCAAAAAAAAGCAGACCATCAAGGTCGTTTTCACCAAAACTGTAAAGATATATGGGCCCATTGACTCTGAAAACACAAATACATAGTATTCAGGGTGATTCTTGCTTGATTTCGTGGAAATCTTAGATAAATTGGGGTAAACATTGCTGGAACACAAAGGTCCGGCTAGGTCAAACGCCCCACTTCGGAGTTTGCCTTGATTGCATTTTATTCCCCGCTCTCTCTCCCTTCCACTACCATCGCCCCCTCTTAACATCCATTCTTCTTTGAGATATGTACCACTCTCGTGCGAAATACTCACTGCCTCATGGTCTCCAAAACAACAAATCGAGAAAAAGGGTATGTCCCATCTGTTTTACAATGTGGCGTCTTCTTCTAACCTGCCCTAGGGCCACAAAGACCCCTGGACAGATGTATGTCGATTCTCATTGACTTCAAATAATCCCTTTGGATACCAATCTGTTCGTTTGCACTGAATACCACTAATCGCACATTATCGTTTAGGTGCCGCCACCCATGTTCTTCAGAACAGCGACTATCAGGGCGGTGCTAACCGCCAGTTTTATGGGGTGCATTCTCTCGTATTATGTCCCCGATTGGATAATTTGCACTCGGATGGACGAGATAGTGTAAGTTTATCCTGCTTGGACTCTGGCTATATTTCTACACAATTTTTTAGGGATGCGTTTTCCGCACGACTTGTGGCCAAACGACGCCCGTCGTTCAAGTCGTTTATGGTAGTCCTCCCATACATTCGCGGCGACCTTCCCTACAACGAGGATGGTCCCGTAGCCCCAATCACGTATCTCCTCTCAAGGTTGAGTCTCAATGGTAGCGTCCAGCAAACATGCGAAGAAGATGAAACCATGACCCCACCCGAGAGCGAAACACATCCCGCAGCCGAAGCGATCAATGAAAAGGTACTTTCGCTTCTTCTACAGGATACGCAGCTCACATCAGATCTCCATTAGCCCAACACCTTTCCTCAAATGCGAGAGCCAGTTGTTGTATGTTTTTTTTTGAAGCTGAACGATCTTTCACTAACGTGGCATTTTCTTATTTATCAGCAGAAGCACAATCCTGTCACCCCTCCTGTTGTCGTCTATTCATCGCCAGTTTGCGCAAACGAGACGCAGCCGATATTCCATCCAGGGGAACAGGTACATGCGATCTTTCCCTTTCTCTCAATCATCTGCTGATACCCTTCATTTTAGCAGCAGGCTGAAGCTCCCAACGAGTCCGCTACACAACAGAGCGGATATCAGGATCACACAGCGCAGGAAATGGATGAGCAAGGAGTCATCTTCCCCAACGGCCACTGGCAGCCTGCAACCGGCACAGCCGGTTTCGTCACACATCCGGACGTGAGCTCTATGCTCTGGATCACAACTCCCAGCACGGTTGTACGTATCATTTTCTTCACTTCACCTTCACGCAAATAACGTTCTAATACACCGCATTCTAGGAACAGCCTGGCGCTCCTAGTGGTGACCTATATCCTCCACAATATGGGTTCCCATCGCCGTATTTCACTTCGGAGAACGTTTCCCAGCAGGTGCCGGTGCCAGGACTCAACGAGGCTGTGGATGTGTCAACCGGTTTGTCACCATATCCCAATGGAGGCGCAGCGCCCCCGATCACATCTCACAGTGGAACGGTATGTACCAATGTTTTACCACGTTGAATGATACTAAGTTCATTATTTCTCCGTCTTTGACCGTTCAGTTTTCGCTATCAGTAATAGATCCCCAACTTTTGGCGATCTCTGGGCTAAACCCCATGCCGCAAGAAAGCATGCCTGAAGATCCACCGGACAGTCACGACCGTCCTATGCGTCCTCTGCCGAGGAGAGGCGTCCCCCAGTCACAAGTATGTTCTATCTAACCTGTATCTACACGTGCTAATACTACATTTCTCCCGCAAGGCTGGTCCCCCCACAAGTGTATGCGATTTGCTAGCTCTGAATAACATTGGTACTGTACGTGCACGTCACATGCCTTCCACGCTTAAGGACACTAACTGATGTTGCCCCGAATAGCGAGAATTTTGCCTGGCATTGAAAAAATACCAGGAAACGACGGTCAACAAATATTACGCCACGAGTTGTGAAACACTGCTGCAAATGTTTCAGCAATACAGCCTATTGAACTCCGCACCGTTTGTATTTGCAGCTTGGACTTGCGAGACACAACCGTTGGGGGATGACCCAACAGGTGTCGAGTTCACGCTGAGAGACTTGGAGTCCCCCCAGGACGATCCCGTTAGGCTGACATTTCAACAGATACTCTTTGTGATCAAGTTTATCTGTGGGACACTTCCCTTATATCAAATCAATGTTACGTCCCTCGATACCCCCTAAATGTCCTTCAAGTTTTGTATTTAGTCATCGTTTTTTTGTATTTACCCGGGGATTTTCATATCAGTCTTATTCTGGGCATTTATTGCACTCGTAAGTCGTCGTGACATTAGTTGAAAACTTTGTTGCGTCTTGGGTAATATCGGTACTTCATGTAAATTATCTCTAGGCATTTTAAAAAATTAAAAAGTCTTATGCACAGAGACCGGGTCGCGCTTAGTGCAGCGTGGGAATGAAGTCTATTGTAGTTCGCATCTATATCTACTCTAGCCTGTGGATGTATTTTCCTTAGACACGGAAAGCGTTCAAGTTGGATTGTTCCTATGCCCCTTCATACGCCCGGACAAAGAAAATACGGGATAAATCCGTGGGATGGTTGGTGTGTTGCTAGCATTGAATACTAGCTTGTTCGCACGTCGCCTGTTGAAGTTATGGCCGCTCGGTAATAATCTCAACGTAATGACATCTGTTGGTCCTAGAGTACTTCACGCTAAACTACGTAATTCTGTATACATTGATTGACTGGGTATTGGGCAGTATTAATTTCCAGATTCCTGACACTTTGATTCCTCCTGCAGTGTCTAATCTGGCCAGAGCCTCTTCAGCCTTTACAGCACCTCCAGGTTCTACTGAAACCTCTGAACCTCTGAAAATCTCTCTCATCAATGCTCCAGCATTTGTTAGGGCAAGTAAACTGGACAGATCACAGTGTTTTTTTTGATCAGCTTAAAAGTTGATGAAGCATCTGGATGTTTTGCAACTCCAGAATTATCTGAGCTACATAAAAGCTGACCTGGAAGGAGTTCCCAAAAAATACCATGATTTCATGGATATTTTTAGTAAGCAGAAAGCTGACCGACTTGCACCACATAGGCCTTATGACTTAAAAATTGATATTGAGCCTGGTTCAAATCCACCCTTAGGACCTATTTACCTGTTATCCTAATTAGAACTTTTGTTAATTTGGGAGTCCTTGGATGAACATTTGTTGATAGGTTTTATCTGTCCCTCAAAGTCTCTGTATGAAGTGCCCATCCTTTTGATTAAGAAAAAGGATGGTTCCCTTTGACTCTGTGTCAATTTCCAAGGTTTAAATTCCATAACATGGAAAGATAAGTATCCACTTCCACTCATTACCAATTTACTTGATGCCCCACAGAAAGCTCAGATTTATACTGAAATACATCTTAAACACACCTATCATTTGGTCCAAATTGTCAAAGGTAACAAATGGAAGACTGCTTTCCAGACCCTCTATGCATCCTTTGAATGGTTGGTTATACCTTTTGGCCTTACCAATGCCCCTTCTGCTTTTCAACATTTTGTTAAATGATATATTTTCTGACATACTTGACATATGTGTTATAGTCTACCTGGATGACATTTTGGTATTTTCCAAAGATCCCCAGACTCCGAAAAAATGGTCTTTTTGCTAATGGTAAAAAATGCTATTTTGACATGGATTATATTGAATATTTAGGTTTCATTATTGGACCTGATGGTCTCCATATGGATGAAACTAAGGTTCAAGTTGTCTGAAATTGGCCCAAACCACAGAAAGTCAAGGATATCCAGTCATTTTTAGATTTTGTAAATTTCTACCATCGATGTATTTGGAACTATTTGGATATTACAATACTGCTCACTCGGCTTACCCATAAATCTCAACTGTGGGTTTTTTATGATAAATGCCATTCTGCTTTTCAGGCTCTAAAAAATGCCTTCACTTCTGCTCCAATTCTTTCTCATTGGAAACCTGATGTTCCAATTATTGTGGAAACCAATACTTCCAACTATGCAATTGCCACAATTCTTTCCATTCAAGATTCTGACAGTGAAATTCACCCAGTCACATTTCTTGCCCAGACACTTTCAGTTTCCGAACTCAATTATGACATTCATGATAAGCAACTTTTGGCAATCTTTGAAGATTTCCCACATTGGTGGCACTACCTCAAAGGTTCTGCAACTCCCATTGACATTGTTACTGATTACAAAAATTTGGAGTATTTTTCCACCACTAAACATTTGACCTGATGGCAAGCCCACTGGTCCGAATTTCTCTCCACTTTCAACATGATTTTCCATTTCTGACCTGGACATCTTGGTGGAAAACTGGATGCCATGACTCAATGATGGGACATCTATCCTAAAGAGGGGGAAAGTAACTATGCTGTTGTTAATCTGCACAATTTGAAACTGGTTTTCACAACACAGCAACTTTCCACATCTATCTGAGTGACTTCCCTCTACCATCCAATTATGCATAGCGTTATGATTATGGACATTGAGCAATTACATCAAGATATCATTTCCACACTTACTTCTAATCTGGCTCTCAAGTCACACCTAAAAGTTCCCAATGATCCCAATCAACCCCAGTGGTCCCAAGACTCTCAAGGTTTCATCCATCTCAATAGATATATCTACATTCCAGATTCTGACAATCTCCAACTCCACATACTTCAGTGCAAACACAATCATCTGATCTCTGGACATTATGGAATTGTTAAGTACCGTGTCGGGAACTTATTCCAGAACTATCGGAAAGTCACCGGAAAGTCGGGAACTATCGGATAGGGTCAGGACGTCGGCTTCAGCTTATGTGCTGTGCCTCTATGCAAACGCTCAAAGTCCTTAATTTCAGAAGTGAGACTTACGATGGAAGATCTGGATATTCAGAGTTCCGAAGAGTTCTGAATATCGAGTGTACAGAAAGACGGGAGGAGGAATAAGAAACTAAGTCGATATCAGATCTAAGGTAAAGTACAAATTCACGGAAACTAATATAAGTCTACTCGTTATTGTACTACAAACTAAGACCATAATAAGATGGAAATGGAAGTGTTCTTAAAATGGAAATACAATAAGACATATTAGGGAGACAATATTCTGAAATCGGAATATAACAAACAAATAAGTGAATACTTGTCAACGGACAAATTACCAAATGCGGAACAAGGGAAGAATGCGGATGATACAGTAACTATGATGTTCCATAGTCGGAGATTGGAAGTCGGATATTGAAACATCCAGGAACAGGTCGTAACAGTACCCCCCTGTTAGGCCGAAATCCCATAGAGGTGATTATGTACTGAGTGATTGAAGCGATGGCTGATTATTATGTGTTGTGAAATTTATGCAATTCTGGAGGTGAGAGTTTTGGCTGATGTTCTGAGTATAAAAACCTCCAAATATTCGAATTAACGTTTTTGTTTCTTTATCCACAACTTGTATGTCGATTCGTCGGCCTCTATTCATCACTACCCCGGAAGATTCAGATACCGAAATTGCCATACTTCAAAAAATGACAAAGGATGGAGGAGTTGAAGTGACGACAGGAGGAGGAGGAAAAGGCGTTGATGCAGGAGTTGAAGGATGTGGAAGAGGTGGAAAAATGGGAGTTGGAGCGAGTGAAGGCGGAAAAAGAAGCGTGGATCCGGAAAATGGCAGAGGCTCAGAAAAAGAAGGAAGAGGCGGAAAAGTTACAGTGGGAGTCAGAGGCGGCAAAAAAACGTGAGGAGATAAGGGAAGGAAAGGTAAGTGAAATCCATAAGTTTTCGTGGTTCCAATCGATAAGATAACTATTGGTACAGCGAAAAGCCGTGGAGGTGGAGGTAGGGGGAGAGGCTGGACCTTCGAGTCCTAAAGTAAGTGCATCTACAATAAGGCCGGTATTTGATTAACTTCCAAAACAGAAGCCAAAGATCAAGGCTCCGGAATGGATGGAAGTGGTCCATGAAAATCTGTGTTATCGATGTTCCATACGGAGTATGACATGTTGGAAACAGAAGGTAAAATGGGGTGGAACTTGCTAACCCTGTGCAGTTCTTAAACTTCTGTGCACTCTCGCCTCGAAAAGGGTTCCAAAAGGTGAGAAGCCTCAGAAAACTAACGATGTGGAAAGTTCGGGAGCGGCCAAAGCTGCAGAAACTGAGGTGCTGAAAATGGATAGTACGGGCATGGAGCTCCTCAAGGACGCCATTGACGCGTTAGTTTTTATCGGGACAGAAGTTATGAAAATGTGGGATACACTAGATCACCATAATGAGATCCAGGAAAAAGGTTTCCGTTCATTGGTCCGAAATTTCCAGAGGCAAAATGAATTCCTGGAGAAGGTAATGGTTAGCATCGGTATTATCACAGTTTCCAAGAGATTTTCTGATAAGGCACGGGAACAGCCTAATCATCCGTTGGCAGAATGTGTCGAGAAAAGGTGGGAGTCAGGAAATGGGCCAGAAAGTGAAGATGAAGAGGTACAGGATATGGTGGAAAGTGCAGAGATTGCGGATGATATGGGAGTAGAAATGGAAGGAGGATTCGGGGTGTCAGAGACTTTAAAATAGATGCAAATAAATTTTGACTTGTATGATTTCAAAACGAGTGTGATATTGGAAGTAACGGAAGTGTTAAGTTCGCACCCCAAGATACATCGACTTAGCCTTCTGAAATTTTCAGTTTGTCTCTGTATATACTAGTACAACAAATTAAGCTGTAATATGACAAATTAGTCTGGAATGAGGGAAAAAATAGCAGTCAAATCCAAAAAGTTACAACGGTGCTGTCGTTGTTCAGCATTTAATAGAATGTGGATGTCGTAAGTAAGGCTTTGGTAGCTCAGCGGTAGAGCGTGAGAGTCTTACAGTCCCTCTGACCAGGTAAGATTCTTAAGGTTGTGGGTTCGACTCCTGCCTGAGGCAGTATTTTTATCCCGTTAAATCACGGGCTCCTTCCTACCAAGAGTTCCCATTGACCTATATATATATATTTTGTTTTCCAAGTGCATGAAATATGTTTAAGAATTATGGAACTAGCCATCAAGTACCAAACAAGCATATGCATAACTATGTAAAAGTTCAAAATTCGCACCCCCAAGATATACACCGGGAAAACCCATCCCTCTCTTTAAAAGATTTTGGGATCCGTAGTAGAGCCTTATCTTATATAAACTCCAATAAACTCTATTGGATCCTTATAAGATTTGAAGTTGGTTAAGGATCCAAAAGGTAGGTGGAGGGTGATCAGGTGTACATAGGATTCTTTAAGCATCAACCATATCATTAAATATAAACTCCTTCAATTTTGTATAGTCCAGTGGGATTCTGGATCGCTTTATTGTTCCTGTGATTTGTCAGAGAATGATCCAATCAAAAATGCACAACAGATGTGGTTGCAGGATTTAACATCACATGTGCACAATCAATCAATTTAAAATCCCATTCACATTCCTGGATTTGATGGAATTACAAATTGATATAGAATCTATTAGATGGTCCACAATCGAGTTAAACTCTCCTTTGTTCTCCATATGATCAAAAGAGGTTAAATCACACTGGCTCCTCACAATTGTCACAAAACATGGAGCCAGTGTGATTTAGCCTCTTTTGATAATGTGGAGAACAAAGGGAGTTTATATTTGCCAAGCAGTTGGAATACAAGAGAGTGTAACTCAATTGTGGACCATCTAACAGATTCTATATCATTTTGTAATTCCATCAAATTCAGGGATGTGGATGGGATTTTAAATTCATTGATTACACACATGTTCTATGTGATGCTAAATCCTGCAACCACATCTGGGAGTTTTGTGGATTTTTAATTGGATCATCCTCTGACAAGTCACAGGAAAGAGAAAGGGATACAGAATCCCACTGGACTATACAAGATTAAAGGAGTTTATATTCCATGATATGTACACTTGATCACCCTCCACCTACTTTTTGGATCCTTACCCAATTTTAAATCTTATAAGGATCCAATAGAGATTATTGGGGTTTATATAAGAAAAGGCTTTACTACAGATTCTAAAATCTTTTGGAGAGAGGGGTTTTCCCAGTGTATTGTAGTCTAAAACAGAAGCAGGTTGTGACCACAGGTGACAGAAAGGCATCCATTCCTTGGTAGCAGGCTTGGGCCCAGCAGGGCAGAGCTTAGAAAAGTCAGAGGACTGGGAGAAGCGATTTGTGAATGCAGCCATAAAAACCTATTCTTTGCCAAACATGTCAAAACATCATAATTTGCACATAACCTTGACTCCTGCTCACAGAAATGATGTGGGCAATTCTCCCTCTCTCCCTCTTACTCTCATGAGGTCACTCAAAAGCCCTTCCAAGGAGGACACTCGATTTCAGTGATGGTCTAGCCAGCATCTGGCAGCGACTGCTTCAGCTGCTCAACTCTATGGTGAAACTGCGCACAGGAGTTGGGATGTTTGTCTTGGTTGTTGTAGTTGCTATCCTCTCCACCGTCTGAACTGGTCACTCACTCTTCGAAGTGGGTGGACAGTAACAACTTTACAGGCATGATAGAGAGGTGCAATTTGGACTTTGTTTGATTTTATGGGGTCATGAGATGAGGAGGGATTGTCTGCCCCTTCCCCTGTGGTTAGTTATTTCTCTTTTTGCTTAACATTGTATTAACCATTTCTCTCTCTGAGGTATGACTGCCAACTCAGACATTGTGTATATCCCCTGTTAGTTTGACATTGGCCCCAAAGCTATAAGTACAATCCAATCATTGTCCCAGATCTTTCAACTTGTTGTACAGGCATAAGTCCCTTCATATGTGATCAATTCCAGTACAGTCTGTTCGGGAAACAAGAGCTCATTAGGTGCCAATGTGCACACCATAGATTTAAGCTTGGACAGGAGACTAACTATTCATTTGACCACACCATTGTGCCACTGACAGCCTAAAGACAATATTTAGGTGGCTTCCCTTTCCATTTAAATCTACAAAGAGTGAGTATTAGGTATGTATGGCTCAAAGGAGTCGCCAAAACACAAAAAAGCCAGGAATTGTCTGTGAGTCCTGACATGGAGATTCCGCTTTTTCAAAGAATCCTTCAATTGTTGCTCCTGGTTCTGATAATTGGCTTGATTCCTGATACAAACTAAGAGCTACGAAGAAGAATATGAGCAGCCACTGAGGAGTCCGCATCAGCGCACCATGCTCTTACTAAATGTGGAAAATGTAGTTTGTCCCATGTTTGGTTATTTTTCGAAACACAAATCTATATTCATTATCTCCTTGCACTCGTTATGTAAAGAAAGCTGATGGTGCAGCTATTGACCTTTCGGAGATTTAGGTTAGGGAGGGATTACAAGGATTAGGGCTCGGGTCACTGCAGTTGAAAATTACCCTGTATTTCACGTTACATGAGGTCTATGTGTTTC